>LUCH01000547.1:0-122205 GCA_013368495.1 Paragonimus heterotremus
GGACCCCACCCGGAGCCAGTGACTCAAGAGTCTGACTCACTTGGCAGTGAGGGGCTTGCCTAGCCCGAGGGCGCAGTGAATTAGACATTGATCTCTCATTCTGGTTAGTAAATCGGGAAACGCCTGGTAAACGTTATGCAATTCTTCAGTTTACTAACTGTTTACTGCACTAAGACTGACAGAACACAAATTCATTTGAGCGTCAAACGATCCAACAGAGACAATAAGTCAAGTTTTAAGAAACCAGTTGTTTTTTCCCATTGTTAGTTAGCCAATGGCGTTAGCATACTGTTTTTCGTCTGAGCAGACAACCTTATTTTTAATCACTGTTGACAGCCTGTAAATTTAGTTCGTAATGATCAAACTAATTTGTAAACAGACGTTGCTGACGCTTACGCAGCACCCAGTGACTTCAACCTGGTTGACGAAGTTGATTCGATGCATTAAGAAGGTACTTGTTTAAAACCATTTTAAATTCGTTTTACTGAATTACTTCATCTTTTACCACAAAACGATGATATATTGGTAGCAAATATTTCGCAGTCCACTCCTGATCATATTTGTCAGTGAGTCTGGGAGTGACTTTAAAGTCATTGTTGGTCCTAAAAATATAATATTTTGTGAATAACATGCAATTTCTCATTCTCAAAGGATGCATGTCGTAGTAATTAGATTACCTGCATTTGCTTGAGCCGTGATTCCACTGGTGAAATGAAAATGTTTTCTATGTGTACACATAGCATAAGGTACTCCAGCGGTTTTCGTAGAATTCGAGAATATATTAAATGTCTGTCTTTAGGATAGAAAACTAGATATTTGTATTACGTATGGGATATAATATTTGGATTGCGTCAATAATTACTGGTAAATAGTTGGGGATTAGAGTGATATAATCTAAACGCAATTTGCGTTTCACCTTATTTGACTAAACAACTTGACCGGTTCTTTTCGAAGGTAATTGTTAAACGGAAAATGTTTTAGCAAACTGAATTTAAAGAAATCAAGAAATTTCTTCAGCACTGTTTTGTTCGACGTTCCAAAAACAAGGCAATAGTACGCACTACTGACGTTAGCTAACAGGTGCAAAACTGGTATATATGGTATCACCGGTGACAAATATTTTTGCAAAACATTTTGAATAATTTTTCAAACTGTGATTAAAATAACAATAGTATTTCTAGTTGAGCATCAACCATAATTGATCGCAGCTGTCGCATCCTCATAGACTTTCCAGTCGGCCCCTTTCGAAAAGCAGAAGCACTAGACTTGAGTTTCGTTCTCATTAGAGCACGTCAGTTGTGCATATCATCGCCACTGCAGCCAGGACTTGAACCACGGACACGCTGTTCATGAGGCAACCGTGTTTACCACTGCGCCATTGACCTCACGTTAGGCGCGACGGAATTATCATATGTGAACATTCAACCACTTTCGCTTGTGAGTAATGATTTATAGTAGTTTGAAATGAACGTTCATCTTGACAAAAATGTTACAAATTCCGAGTGTCCACTGCATCATGGTTTACATAATGGTCATGAATAAAAATCGATGTCATTCACCCTGCAAAAACAGAAATCAACGAAATGTGGAACAAAACAGTTTTATTTTGCACAGTATCAAAAGCAATTCGTAGCACTTCAGTCAACAAACACGGATGACAGTAGTGCCTGAATTCCGTTACGGGTGAATCAAATCTGACGACAGACTACACCAGTCGTCCGCATAAAGTCAACCAGAATTGAATAGTCAGCATAAGTAAACGCGTATGACTTCTATCAACCAGCAAGCTGACCGCATTTTGCTATTGCAACAGTGTACCTTATACAGTGACTGTGTGTACTTCATGGAGATTGACAAAAATAACCTAGGTTAACCGTGCCATGAACATCCCCAAAGATTTCGCGATTGTGAAAATGAGCAAACCGCAGTCGGTTGTGGTTGTCTATTAGCACCATGAAATCTACTAACGACAATTACTGACCACTGCCTCAAATACCCGTAATAGTTGAAAGGAAGTTTCCATTCCCTCTTGGTGGTAACGCACGCGAATGTATTTTTATTGCTACAGTAGTGAAAAATGCATACTCTGTACAAAAGCTTTTCTAGCTTGGTTGTTCTATACCAACATCGTGTAGCTTTCTGAAAAAATGTTCGTTCACTGGCGTTTCTACAACAGATTCTACATTCAGAATTATAACAACATGTAAATTCTATATGGCCTTGGACAGAAAACCGGCAAACATTTCTGGCCCCAGAACTAATTTGATTTGTCTCCAATTACAGGACTATCGATTGATAACTGTTTTCTTGCTGGTTCCAAAAGTTTTGACCAATCTGGTCGATGATTGCAGAACAGAATGGAAACCATACCCAATTCAGGTTATGCTTCGGGCAACCAGCGATTTTGTGTATTGTATTTTGGTGAGTAGCTATGGGATGGCCTGAGTTTCGGACACGTACTGCACTACCGAACTGCGGTCAACGAGAGCGACTTTGTGTGACAAGGATAACTGGACTGTGACTGTGCAGTTAACAGAATGCACGAATTTTTCTAAGGGCAAGGAATCATGGTATGTAATCGGATGACTATTGGACCGGTTGAAGCTGACACGACAAACCTGGTAAACCGTGCGAATGGCAACCGTATTAATAACTTGGTTGTTAGAACCCATCACAAGTAAGGTCATTTTATCTGTGATTACTCTGGTAGTTGATCTTCCAAGTCAAGCTGGGTGATGTCATTTGATCCGATTAAATATATACGTTATCACATAACTCGTGGTTTTCGCTCCATAACGGCAATAAACCGAGGGCTTGCAGAAACTATGGAGAACGACAGTGCTACAATGACTAGATCCTAACGAAAACAGAATCGAGCTAAAGCCATATTCGAATAATTGTGCAACCCGGTAACGTTTTCGGTTGGCTTAGGAAAGTTCCCAGAAATTGCGTAATGCTGGCTGCCTCCTGAATATCCCGCTAGAGCAAGACTTCCAAGATTCCGATTGTTTTAACCATGGACACAGATTTTGGCAGTGTGAGTGTTGTAGGCATGTCGTAAAAGTAAACCAAATCGTGTTGATGTTGTAAACTGTCTGACGGACATTTAGTTTTGGAATAACGTCTGCTCAAGCTCGTCAGAATCAGACCATATACACCATTTTGCATCGCGTGCGGTGTTTGAGCCAACTAGTCGCGAAATGTCAAGTAACGTACCATGCAAATAACATCGCCGGCCGACCTTTGATGACAAAGTTTGCTACTCACTCATTACAGTTGATGGTCTTGGCTGTCACGGTCACTCCACTCTGCCATTTAGACCATTTCGTGTACGATTCTTTGACTACGGCAACACAATCAGTAGAACTGTTGGGAATACTACCCTGACAATGATTCCATAATTACTCATATATCTTTTATTTTTAAGGAGAATATACACAGTTTCGTTCATGGGAAAAACAAACGGTGACACCAAAATTAAGTAACATATATGTATAAAGGTGAATGTGAAAACAAACTGTCTGTCAAATGTGAGACGCTGTATAGTTAGCAACACTGAACAGTCGACAAGTCTACTCACAAGTATAACAAGCGTTAACGGGCCAGTCGTCAAATGAAAAGTTATTTGTGTTGCAAATAACAAAGGAGTTTAGAAACTTTTTTAAAAAGGCGCGAATAATAATACAAATAAAATAGATAAACGGTCAGTTTCACAAAATCAAAAGCTCTTCAGGGCACAGAAGTGCTATCACAGTCAAGGCTCACGCATCGGGACGGAAAAATGTCCCTAATAATGAGACACTTCTCAGAGAGGAGACAACAGTTAACGCCAGGTTCCCCGCATAAATGTGTCGTAAGTTTTTAAAGAACCTCGAACAGTCAGTAGACATAAACCCTTGACTGCGTAGGGGGGCAGTCTCAGTCGAAGGAAAGCGCTACTTGAAGAGGGAAGTATAATACCGCGAAAAAAGATGGTCACAGGCGAATAAGAAACAGAGTTCACATCACAGTCGAAAGTAAGGAGGACTGATTGAATGGCGGCATTATGAGAGTCGGTCCCGTACTTAAAATCTTGTTTATCCAGGCAAATTGACTTCGGTAGTCATCCACTATACTGACGTCAAGCACTACAGCAGCGCCATCACAAACTACGATCACATCGAGTTTGATGAACGAGCTCGCTGTTGGTATTTGCAACTCCTCGGAGACTGTATAGCTCAATTTGCACAGTCGTTTCATCAGGTCTTTGACTACGCGGTTGTGTCGGACACAATGCACGTCATGGGTGATCCAGCATGATTGCAGAATATGAACAAGGCCTTCCGGTTGACCCCAGTTTCCACGGTAGAGAACTAAGTGGTCAATTTGGCCACCTCGTGAATTTCGAACCCTAGTCAGCAACAGACTACATCTGAGCTGGATGACACGAATAAATATTCTGGGGAAGATGCGATCTGGGTTAAACAGCCGACGATTAGAGAATGGAGGGCGAGACACTTTCTGAACACCACGGCCATCTAACGAATGATTGAGTTTATCCATCGACGTCGCATGGGCTTCCTCCTTGTTCGTCAACACTACACTCTGAACGCGTACTGAGATGTTCACCTCCCTCAGGATAGGGCCAGACAAATTATCTTTGACCACATTCCGTAGAAATTGACATTAACTGGAAAGAAGTAATTCCACTCGAGATTTGCGCGAAATGGAAATAGTGGTAGACAAACTCGGGATGCCCAAACCGCCAAATGAATTGGGGTATGGATGTAGCTGATTGGTGTTTCGTTAGGAAGGCGGAGCCACTGTCGAACAAATTGGCGAATCGTACAGTCCATAACTTTGAGCGTGTTACGGTGGACTCGGCTCAACACTAATGAATGATTCATCTTCGGGATCAGATGCTGTCTCAGGAGTTCAAGACGTTGGTGTGACTTCAAGGGCGCTTTGGTAGTTTTATCCAGCTCCGTACGAAATTGCAGATGGTGATTACTGAATGCTTTACCTTTCCAGGTGAACGAAATACCCAAATGGGTCACCGTGTCGGAGGTGCTTAGTGAATAGATAATATCCGAGGCGAAGTGGATAGACTCATAAGAGGTGACAGTTGTGTTATGTTTATGGTCGCCACGTATGACCATGAGCTCAGTCTTCTCTGTGTTGATTCTCAGCCCGGATAGTTCCTGGACACTAGCGGCGGTTGCAAGCTTCTCGGAGAGATGCGTATAATTCTCAGCTAGAAGGATCAGACCGTCGGCGTAGGCGAAACCGATAACCAGTATGTCGTAGAAATGGCGTCCAAGCCCAGGTCGAGATAGTGCCAACACCTCATCCATTGCCATGGTGAATAGAAAGGGGTACATTAGAGCAACCTGGCGGACACCACATTGGGATAGAAAAACGGAGCCATTGAGCATGGCGGAGGCATTCCGGTAGGAGTCGGCAATGTAATGCGTTAGATGTGGAGGAGAACTGAAAGCTCTGGCCGATCTAATGATCGAATCTTGTGAGATAGAATCGGACGTTTTGGACACGTCGATAAAAGCCGCACAGACTTGAAGACGTGGTACATGAGTTCGGAAGCAGCGCATGAAGCAGGGAGGTCGCCTTGAGGCAAACGTCACGGTGTAGGAATGCAAACTGAAGAGCAGGCAGTTGCAAGCGTGAATTCCAACGATCGGCTAATATCTTGTGGAAACAACGTATCAACGTTAAAGATACGGTGATAGGTCTGAAGTAGGTGGGAGATGAAGGATTGTTCACTTTGGGTACAAGCGTGATGCGAGAGCGGCATAGGTGGTTTGGACAACCCTGAACTAACAGTAACAGGTTGAAGTATCTGTCCGAGTCATCAGCTTTCATGCGCTTCAAATGTTTGGGCAACAATTTGTCCAAATCTGGAGCTGTTTTTCCCAAGTGTTTAAAGGTGCGTGATACTTCTTCTCCAGTGATCGGGTCGACCAGAGACCAGTCCGGAGGAAGAAACGTGCTAGATGGTCACTCATCAACGTGCGGATGAGCCGATGGTACTTCGGACCAGTATTCATTAGAATTATCTGGGAGGCCACAGTTCATTTTATAGGCAGTTCTCCGGTTGCCAAACACAGCGTCTTCCTTATGCTGGTGGTACAGTGTTTGGATCGCTGCATAGTTAGCTCTCCGTATCTGCTTCGTGGTCACGTGGGTTCCCACTTTAACACGACCACGTCATCAAGTGACAAGTCGCCAAGTGTACGGAAAAGCTAGTGAGGCGTGCATGTTCAGCAGCAGTTTAGCTTGTACCATTTTAAAAATGCCTGCCTGAAGACCGCGGACAATAGCTAGTGGTTCAATACTGTGATGGAAAGCTTCGCCATTGAACTTCATTTGGGTGATCGCTGTTCAGATCAAACAGGTAAACCACTCAGAGTGATCAGCTTGGTACTCATTATCCGATGTCGTGTTAATCTGTGAGACGGTGTTTGGATTGACAGCGGAAACAGTATTCCTCTGCCAATTCAGCGCATACAGACGAGTCCCGATTCTCTCCAAATTACGACCTGGAAAATGTGACAAGAGCCGATGATGAAGTTTGCGTGGGATAAGGCAGGACAGAGCCAGTGCATCGACACATCTGATAAGAGAAGCCGATCCTTGTTGAGAACAACTGGATCCGGCGGTTTTCATGGACATGAGCTTATCATGATTGCGTTCGATGAAATATACATGCCTTCTGTGTTGACTGAAACCAACTTTGGTGGGAAACCTGCAGTCACAGTTGACACAGTCAAAGATTGTTGCAGGCTGAGTGTCTACCTCCTGCTCTGGACAATTCCTGCGTCCATGCATACGAGTATGCGTCAACAAGCCAGCGTTCGGTTTATAGATCTGGCCACATTCTGCGCAGCTGTACTCCGCTCGCCTATACTGTGTACTGGTACTTGCCTGCACGGAGGTGTTGGCGGTAATTTCATAGGCTTGATCGAATGTAACCAGTACGATTAAAACCAGGTAGAGTGGTTGGCCTTATCTGGAGTTGCCGAACTTTTAACCAGCCAAGGTTTGCACTGAGACCACCCAGTCGGCACCACGAGGAGGTGGTTCAGCGCGCCAGTCCTACTCAGCTCACTCCGTTTGGTGACCGTGTTTCATTACTGATAATCACTAAGTCGAACATCCTCCGGGTGCACTCATCGTGTTTTTCCCTCGGCTTACATAACTCCTTCATAACACTTCATGATCAGACATTTTGAAGAAATATGCAATAGATAAAGAACCAGGCAGCAAGGCGTTCACTTCAGTTTCTTCAACTACTCCACTGGGTAACCTTCTCTACATCTTGAAATCCACACTACACCACATCCAAATGTACTAATATTTTGTTTTTGCTTATAAGGGATGAGTATTATGAGAAAATATCTGCTGGGTTGAAACACTGAATCCTTCACAGCCATCCAGATCAGATGTGCAAAGGACAAGTTGAATTGTGTGCTCAGTTGATGCAGTCAACTGGGTCGTAAGACGGTCAATTCTGGTTGAGTCCTTTCAAGAAAATGTTACGTAAGCCTCGACAGATAAATGTGGAGCATACTGACAATCGCGTCCATGGCAGTTGAAATATGTGAAAACGTTAACAGCTCTGTGCTATAATGATGGAAACTTGAAATAGGAAATGTATCATCGCAGTTCATTTCAAAAATTTTTAACAAGATGTGGCCACGTTAGACTTTGACTCGAAACAGTAACTATGGTGAACCCAACTTTCAACTTGTATTTTCGAACAAGACACCATTGGCAGGCTGTCTCTTCAAAATAAAAGAAGGAAACTACATTAACTTTGGAGCTCGAAGTGTATCAAACATGTTTTCGATAAAATCTGATCAGGTTGTTACAATTATAAAGGCAAATAAAACTAAAAACGGTTACATGCGAAACTTGATACTGGTCCAAATTTACAGCATTTCAGTTTTGTGTTTGTGGACGCCGATCGGGTGTTGACTGTTACATATCGATCGGGTGAGTCAGTAAATGGCCGGGGTAGTTGATGCGGTTGAACAAAATTTGTCAGCTCACACAAGATTGGATTACGTTATCGAGTGGCAATGGCCTCGGCAGTGGCCAGCATTGGCTCGTGAACGTGCATTGATCACTTCGATGGAACCCTGTAGATAACAGTGAACGATCGATCTATGTTAACCTGATGATCGCTGCCAGCCAGGTGCCCTACAGTGACACTCGAGATTGCTTTCCTCACATCTATCCCCATCCAAGCTGGATGATGTTCTCTGAGTCTTCTATACAAGAACCGAGTTGTACGACCCAGGTAAGTTGTTGTACAATCGCAAATGGACAGATAAATCACTATGGATGAGTTGTGGACAGACACTTTCTCCTTCAGATTTAAAGTGAATAGTGACGCATTGATGAATGAGATGATCGGTTTGGCTGCTTCGAGCCTTCTGCTAAGGGAACTAGTAAGTTTACGGGTCAGTGATTCAGCCAGCATATATCCTTTTTATGGAAGTCGTATGAACATAGGCTTTTTATCATCTCCGTGAATCTTAACTGATGCTTGAACTACTTTCATATGTTTGGCCACAAAATTGTTGGGATAGCCATCCTATTGTAGAATATGGGTCACAAACTGTAGCTCATGTTTCAAAGCATCTGCTGAGCAGATTTTTCTGGCCCTATCCGCCAAACATTAGACCAGGTACTTTAAGTAACTGTACTGGCCCGAACAGGTAGTCTCACGATAAACTGAGCGTATCAACCTTCCGTCAGTCTTTCTACCCAAATAGACGTCCAGTAAATGGAGAGACCCATCTGATTCTAGTTCTGAGGTGAAACTTATCAGCGGATGTGCGTAGTTGAATTCCTTTAAAATGTCGGCTACGTTGGCTAATGAATCCGTGATAGCGAATAGATCATCAACATAAAGCCTGTAGAGAACCATTTATTTTGTAACAGTGCTCAGCACCGTTCGTTCTAACTTACAAAAATATTTGCCGGCACTGGTTCTAATGGTGACCCCGTTGCCACTCCGTCAGTTTATCTGTAAATATCAACACTGAGAATAAACTGTAAGTCGTGGGTGCATTTGAGAAGCATTTCCTTCAAACGCGTTGTAAGCAAACCGATCGGAATGTTATCGCTTCGAATAAAATTGCATAAGTAAGCTATTGTTTCTATTGGTGGCATATTATTACACAAGGACGTTACGTCAAGAGAACATGACTTTATTGTCGACGCAAATATCACGGACTATATTTACGAATTCGAAGGTATCTCGCAGATTGTGAACACCTATTTTTCTCCATACCGGCTCAAAGATCTCGGCAAGCCATTGTTATAAGTCGTGATACGGTACATTTTTAATATCCAAAATAGGGCGCAGAAAGCAACCAAGCTTCTGAATCTTTGATAGTCCATAAAGTCGGGGAATAACAGTACCTGTGGATCTTATAAATTCATGTTGGACAGTCGTTATGGTTTCTTGGTATTTCAATCGTTTCAAGCTACTGGTTATCTGCGTCTCTGTTGCCAATGTTTTATCCTTTTCTTTTGTCATTTTGTTAAACTTAGTAGTGTCTTCAAGAATCGCTTGCATTTCGTTTACAGTCTGATTTGTCCAGCAACACTGTTCCAGCCCATTTATCAGGTCTTGTTAACAGTACATCCTGCCGATCTCGAAGTGCACGCAACGTTTCATGATGTCTGCAAGTTACTGGTCCTTCAGAAAACATGGGACCACGTCAATACTGATAACACAAGCTAACTAGCTCAGCCTTGAACTGTTTTAATGTGTCCTTTGAGATGGCAACTAGTTGACTAGTTTGACAACAGAAATTCTCAAAGTGAACCTCCAGCCTTAACTGATCGCAGTCACAACGTGGAATGCAAAATTTCGGTCCTAATGTTAGAACTTCTAATTGAGCCTTTATCGAAAATATGTTTGCCACATTTCGTGTTCAATGACTCAATGGGAATTTTTAAGATAATTGTAGATTTGTTAAGTGATAAACAGCATACGTTAAAACAATCACATAAACGAACAAGACCATTCTATAGAGCGAGGTGAAAGGATACCACAGAATTTTGAAAAACGAAGAGGATATCAACTGTAAAATTTAGAGGACTTGAGTCCTCGAGAACGGGCATAGGCTCAAAAAGACGCACGAAAGATGAAGAGGAGATTGAACACAAGGTATCGTCGAATTCGTGGCGAATGAGAGAGACACTCGAACAATTACACATGTAGATTAAGAAGGATTCAGCAAATAAGTGTGAGGATTGATTGAATACTGTGAACCTCGAGAATAGAAAAGAGCGTGCGTTTATTGAGGCAGACATGGGTGCACTCTAGTTAAGAGAAAAGAACTATTTTGTTTTTTATCCAGGAAGATAAAATTGAGTTAACGGGACGAAACAGTACACCAACAGTTGATTGTGAGTAATAGTACTCAAACAGATGTGAATATGTTTAGTAACTCCGGAAAATAGGAAGTTCGTGGGGAAATTTTTCAAACGTTTCGTACGTCAATAATATGCACGTAACCGGCGGAAGTTTGAATGAGTCGTTCTATGGAACCAATATAGCACTAAAAGCTTTCCAACAGTCAGCAACTTTTCATCCTACATATGGGCAAAATAGGATCAACCAAAATGACAGCGTATATATTGGCACTAACCAGCAACAATCCGTCTGACATTTCTATTTTACAGATTTCAGATGTATCGTGAGTATTTTTGTGGAAGGAATAGTTGCCAGAATAAGACCATCCATATACAGAAGACGACGAAATGTCTAATTAATTTCCAAACGAACAGATCAGATTTCCAGTATTGCAGACGGGTAGTGTGAGGCGAATGACACCACTCAACTCTCTCTCACTAAATCCTATATTTCGTTAACAGAATTTGTCGCTCGACAATATCGTCGCGTACACAGCAAAAAATGACGCAACTAACTTTCGATTGCCGACAACAGTGATATCAGTACCGGATAGGCGTTACCGTGTAGTGCTTTTTCTACAGAGTACTTTGAGAGTATGAGATGAGAATTTATCAACATGTGAAGCTGAATTGCATGAGACATCAATTTCAATACAGAAGTCCAGCAAGTTAGACAAGTTGTCACAATGAACAAAAGAGTCTCGTGAACAAGTAAAATTAGTTACTGTTCCTAGATGAATGTACTTTTCAAAATTCCTTCCGAAGCGGACAAGAAGTAATCACTCTTCCAATTGCCTATGTCGGCGGCGCCATATAGGTTGCCTGTCTAGATAGCTTTCAAAACAAATCCCGGTACACTATCCGAGTTATCTGGAGCATGAGGAATATTATCTGCCAGCCATGTCACCAACACTCGTCTGGTCATAAGACTGTATGGAGTAAGTAATGAACGTGCATTCAAATTAATCGACAAAGACATAAATGGCCGTCGGATTGAGAACACTGTTCAGGTTGCTTGACTCAATTATGTCGTCAAAAGCAATTTGTTAAATGCTGCACCATTCCAGGACTCAAACCGATTAACTCTATATAACAGCTGTGCAAATCAGTGAAGTCATCACTGAATTATAGACTATTATCCTGATTTCGATGTAGTTAGTCCGGTCGACATATCTATCTAACCCATGTGTAACTTTAGCCAACTGACGATGAAGTCCGGAGGTGATGTATTCTCCTCTATCTTGATTACACTATGAAGATTTAAAAGTGAGGAAGTAAGGCTTATGAATATACAGAAAGAATTGCCGAGCAGCCTCTTCCTGTTTGACTGCAACGACTCACCCCACAATAGATCAGTGCATAAGGGATATACTACCTCGTAGTTTTGAATCATTTGTTCTATAACATTTTGTTTACACTTGTGCATCCAGGTATATCGAACAAGCAACGAGGAGAATACTCAGGCGTACTGCACAGCACTGTACATAATCTCTGAACATGGGTAACGTTAGACATATTGCAAGGAATGGGCACACACTTAACGTTAAGCAAGCGTGGTTAATTATCCCTAGAATACCTCCAGATCACGGTAAAAGTGTTATAATATATATTGTTGTTTATGGCATTGGTAATCATTGTCACTTCGTTAAACCTCGCAGAAACCCTGCAGTTACAGCCATCGTGGTTACTGCGTAGGCCTCGTTCTCTACTTACAATCCTACTCTCTGATTCAAGGCTGCAAAGTAATTTGCAGTTTCACGCCATAAATTTATTAGTTAAGCGAAATATCGCTGAATTTTCGAATTGGTTCATATCACGGCCATTCTATCCCGATGTGTCACTGCCTGTCCAATTTCGGCCTACTTGACTGTTTGACTTATGCATTTCGTTAGCACCGTTTAAAAGCTCGTTGAGTATGAGTTTTGATGATTTAACTGGCACTGATACCTAATCGGACATTTGGTGTGGCGCAGATTTTCTCATATACGTTTACTCTGGGGATGCTGTCGTGAAAGGCATTTTGCGCTAGATTTACATATTATGAAATATCTAGCAAAGTTAAAAATTAAAGACGATTGGCAATCTATACATCACTCACACAAGGTTGACGGGTCACGCCTAGCGTGATATTACTTTTGTTACAGCTAGCAAACTAGCCTCTCCAACACGGTTCGGACAAGGATATGCACTTCGGATGAGCTTTACGAAGGGTGAACCCCAACTTAATTGCTTCCTCAAGTAGTGGATCGGCAGAAACGCTATCTGAATTCGAGAACACTGGTCAACTTTGGAGGTTGTTCAAGTTGAAAGGGTTACATAATATCCGCAAACTACTGGTAAAGTCAGATGTTGGAAATCGCACCGAATAGTTACACTTCAGTACCACTCAAATCTTTCGTTAGCGTTGGGCTTATTGCACTGCCTACCTTCACACTATTAATTAGCTTGGAGAATATTTTTTCCTCAAACCATCCATCAGTTTTGCACCAAATTGTCGCTGATTCGACAAAAACCACCCAACATTCTTGTTCGACGTTGGAGAGTTGACTTTTAGTTAACCGCATAATTTCTGAAATATCACCTATTTGTAACTGGTCGGCTCTTCACGGGAGAGTTTTGAATGCCAGTCCGTAGAACAGAACCTCCGATTTCGTTTGCGCAAAATGAGTAGATTTTAACATCTTTGCATATTTCGCATCGTCAGTTAACAGTAGGTGTTGTTCATTTGAACTAGAAAAAGAACTCTGGTAATTACGTAAATCATTGACTGTAGTAGTGCACAGCGTGATACAGACAAAGTTCTCAAGCCATACCCGGTAATTCAGTGGAACGCGACGCTAACGGTTGACTCTGTATTGGCTGAAGAAGTGGCTACCTCCGACAAAAATTGCTGAACGTAAGCTAACGTAAGCGAAACTAGAGCATAACACTTTTTTGAAAGTGACTGGCCGAAAAGTCAATAGGATTAGGGAAGTTGCTATCAGTTGCAACTGAAGATCAAGCCCTAGTAACCATAGTAGAAATCTTCTCGACCGAATGGTATGTCGCAATCGGCGATGGCAACAAAACGTTGCATTGTAAAAACGGATGGTAATGTTGATCCGGCCAATCCGTCTCAGGTGTTATCATTCAAACTGATTGTAAAACTACTCTCATTTCCTGAGGCAATCCTAATCAGTAGCTGTCGATTGACCACATACGTGCGTAAACTCATTTCGATAAACAGGTCCGTCTACCTTGGAATTCGTAAAGTGTGTGAAGCTCCGACGGTTGGCCCTTCCTGTCGACTTTACTCAGTGGTATACATACGTATATATACTGCAGCTGGGTGGAACAAATCAGCATGATGTCACGGTAATTTAGCATTTGTTAGTTGTGATTTTTACTACAATAATGTACAATGTGTTCACACGGGTTTTGTAACCTTAGTTCCGTATGTGCCTCTTACAAAATTTCTTCTCTGCTAATTTTTCTTCGCCGTCCGTTTGGTTAATTCTTCCCTCAACCACCTTGACGACGGTTCCTTGACCTTGGATTTGAAATTTTTTCACGTTTCGTATATGCATATGTCCTGGGGTGAATCAAATTTATTCCCGTTTTATTATATCTAAAAACCGTTTGCCGTGGTTTCGGACTGTTATGCATTTACGATTTGTGTGAAAGTGTGAAATCAGTCTCTGTTTTGAATTATCTCATATTCACTGCATGCAACTTCCTAGCGATTTTCGCCTCAATGTTCGAATTCTGCCTTCTCGTCTTTCAGTTATCAGGCTGCGAGCTAGTTTGGACAGCTATATGAGGTAGTTCATTTTGTTACAAATTTCCCTCCCAAGTTACAATTCTAGTCTTTTATGTACCACATTCTCTCTCCGTCCCAGCTCTATCAGTAACTGTTATCCAGATATTACCTCGTTTGTGTATTCAGACACAGCGGAGTCTTTTTCATCCCACACTCTTTTATACCCTTCGGTTGATAAGTCAGTTTTAACCTTCATTCCACTGTTACAAAAGTCTGAAAGCAAAAGATAAAAATATTAAAGAACAATTTTTAACCAGGAACTTTATTAGAATGTTGTCTTCAGGTTTTCATTATGGCATACTAACCATCTGAATTGTGTCACTGTACTGCTGGTTGTCTTGTAAATATGCAGGCATACACAAACTGACAATTCCGTGATTGCATTATTTCAATAAATGTACAGAAAAATAGCTACTTGAAATGAGACACAATGGGGATTGCAATAATTTATTTACAACCCTGCGATTCAAAGCTGAGTTGATTAGACTACCAATGGACACAAGTTGCTCCATCGTAACCTGTCCTCATAATTTTGAGAAAGGTCAACCTTTGATACACACAAAGAAAAGCGCGGATAATTCAGTGGATCTGAGCAAAGGCTGTTATTCACTCATCAAACACAGGAATACTGATCATCGAAGGGGACTGACATATCAGTCATAGATCTTCTTGTTCGAAACCTAGTCATACTCAAAGTCCCACATCACAGCACGAGATGAGGTGTATGCGTTGGACATTTTTAGTTCATTTCGAGCGGACGTTTCATCTAATGATGTCTGCCTGAACGTAATAGAATTTCACATGCTTCTTTTGATTATAAACTTTTGTGGGCAGGGCTTTTGGTATTTCTTGTAAAGTACTGCCGATGACTCTTCGGTTTTGTCGACAAAATTTCCGAAGCACATAACATGTTGTCCACGTAAAAGTGCTTAAGACAACTACTGTGACATCAAATTCAAAATCATACTTGCAGAAGTTGTTACAGTATCAGGAGATACAGGAAGACAGACGTAGCTGTGGAACCGGTGTGTTTGCCCCATTGACATTAATTCCAAAACACTATCTGCACAGGTATGTTTTGAAGATAAATATACTCTTTTGATTGACTTGTTTGAGGTAGAAAACCATAAATATAGCGAAAGGATAACGCTAGCGGATTCCAGGCGGTTTTTCACAGGACATCGTCTAACTATTGTGGTCACTTGACCGGTTACGCAAATTCCCGCGTCACTCTTTGCTACTCCTCAAAAGCGATCTTTGTGGGTGGGGATACACTTTTTCCCCGTGTTTCGAAACTTTGTAGAAAAAAGTCCGAGGCCCATATGTCAGTGAGTTTTCTATCAGATAACCTGTTCGGACCAATACACCAATACATTGTTGGATGACAGAACATTCTGCGAGATCTGTCAGTCCATGGAAAGGCGCTGTGAACTGAAATTTGTTGCCAATAAACCAGTTTTCGATGACGGAAAGTCCAGTCGCCCTCCACTTAGAAAGTATTAAGAGTTTTCGAAAATATTTCACACTGAAATTAAAATTCGTGTGAATATTATGGATTCCAGTGAACCCCATTATCCTCGCTGACGTTCACTTCTTGATGTTCTTACTTGCTTACTTCATTTCACCATGTCAGCACTTGGTGAAAGTTGCAAACCATCCGCATGTATTTCGGAGAGCCGACAAACAGAAGTCACTTGAACGTCATATCGAACCTGAAACTCAAGTCTTTAGTGTTCATCTCCCGAGCAATTTTCCTACTAACCTAAGCCAATCAGCTTAATTCGACTGTCTAACGTAATCATCACTCACAATTTACGCCGATTTTCACATGGTACATTACTGTCCTCTTTGTTACCCTCGGTTTGTACCATGTACACAAGAGCATACGGTTCAAATCATATTCGCGGATGATGTTGTGCAGACCACTAAAACCCTAGCTCGATTTCTTTCTTTGGTCTAGCTGGACAATGAAGGAGAAAAATCGAGCCTGTCGGATTCACGCAGTTTTTCTCCAAACACATCCAAATACATTCAAATCCTTTATTCGTTCACAAAAATAGACCGAAGTAATTAACTGTTTAGTGCATGTGCCTACTTTTATATGAGTAATGTGCTCATGTCTCCATTCTTCATGACAGTAATCCGAGGAATCCTTTCAGTAACAACGCAACATGGGTCATTTTACTTATACCTTCAGTAGAGCCAGAAACTTGATTTATATCACACGTTTACAATTACTTGATTCTACATCACTTGGTCAGTCAGTTTACAAATGTCTGTTTGGTCTTCATTGTATGTTCTGTTCAACAGTTGTTTTCCTCAGTTTGTTGCCAGAGGACTTTGTACAGTCTGTTCGATCTATAATCATCTATCTCAGTTCAGTGACATTTTCCCTCAACAATTGGTTGTTTTTAGTATTTCTCGACATCAGGATGTGAGTGTTTTAAAAAGTACCCAGTTTGACACAATCCCTATTCATAATCAGACCTCACAACGACAGTTCTAGTTATTGCAATAGAATTTGAAAAAAGCATTTTGTTCAATTTCCCCAGTTTCATTTTCTGTTCAAAGTTTCCAAACAGTAATCTTGTTTTTGAAAGTATAACAAAACTAATCAATGGATGTATTTTTACAGTTAACATTTATTGTGAATGTTCTCTAGCTTTTCACCAAGTTTTATGAATATCATTGTTACTAGCTGGTGATAAAATGTAACCTATTTGTATTTCATTTATTTGTTAAAGCTGTGAGTATGGAAAAACTGAAATTGCGTAAACCACGACATGATGTGACAGGATTTGACTTAATTAATTTGGTCCCTTTAGGGTAATTGCAAATAATACATATTGTGACCATATGATAAATACAGTAATTTGAATGAAAGCTTGACTATGGAGTATATTTGAAGTACTCACCAGCATACTTATAATCTGCAGGTTTCAAAGAATACAAATTGTGGTCGTATCATTTATGTCTGATATTGTCATTTTGGTGAAATATTTAGTGGTAATTAGCAAAAAGCAGAGTCAGATCTTCAAATTTATTTACGAGAGTGAGTCTTGCAAACTGCAGATTGCACGTTTTGGAACAGTTAAAAATCAACTTTTGAACGAGCAGTGTTGTACGATAAGTGCGTCAGCACAGTGTCATAAATACAAACTCGCAATACGACTAGTAAAGCTTATATTGTACACAGCTAACAGATCACGATAATGTAAGTCACCGTAGTATACCTTACTGATTGTGTAACAATAGAAACCGATGGTTGTTCACAATAGGTCGTTTTGAGATTTTGTTAAGTCAACTGCAATGAATTACCTCTCGCCTTGAGCTGCCTATTCAAAAAGGGTAATATCTCATAACCAAAAGAAAACTCCTCTACAGAAGAAGTCATAGGGTATTTCTAATTTAAAGGACCATTCAAAACGCTTCATTAGGGATGGCTCTATCACTTGTAGTCGAAAGGCGATTCAGAATGCGCACTGGTTATTGTTTTGGCGATAGTTATACCAGTGCGATATGGTCCATAATCTGTCAAGTTTAGAACACATTTTGATGCGTGCGAGAATATTAAGCAACGCGACTGTCTTCTTTTTTATCAGTTAGGCATCCGAGAACCCGCAATGCTAGGTTTATGACGGTTGCTAGTGAACATTTTACATGTGGTAATCAAATTGGTATATTAATACACAGGATAGGTGTTGTAATAACACACCGTGTTTTTCTCAACGTTCAACAAAGCCACTTGGTTAAATGGCGACAGAGTTCATCCACTGAAACTGCCAGCTCAAAGTTTTGCAAAAAGACCTTTAAATTTTGATGTTAGTGTTTGTTGATGAGTTCCTCTGAGATCTGAATGTTCTGTGATCAACATATACTGTAAGTTTCACCAATGTCACTAATGTGTCTGCACGTGAGCTCATTACACAACTGCAGCACGCTTCGTATGGTAAGCCAAAGAGCTTGCAAATTATGAAATCGTGATAATTGTGAGCCTTGTTGTATACTCAAGCATCGCTCGGAAAGCTTGCCATTTAAGAGGATGTATGTTGACAACACTTACGGAAACGATTAACCATGAGAACCGATATATAACAGCTAAGCATAATTAATAATTGGCAAGCAGTACAACACAATGCCTTGATTCATACCCTTAACTTGCACGTCCCAGCAGACTTTTGTGTTCATTTCTACGCACTGCTACAGAAGAGGTGCATTAATACGATTGTATGCCTACCACCGTTATAAAATAGATGCTGACATCAGCATTTTATGGGCGCCAAAGTATTACTGAGTTATACTTAAATTTGCAGTTCCGGTTGGAGACGGGAATGAATAGCCAGTTAAGCTTTTTAGAGGTACATTTACGTTGCCATGCTGATGGCTGAGTTCAGCAGGCAATACACAGCGCGGGTTATTGGAGTAGTCAGTACATTCATTTTAATAGCTTCGTAACAATCACGGACAGGGCCGTATTAATTTACACAGATGATATCATTACTGAAGAACTGGTATTCATACGTAAATATATTCATACAAAATTGGTTCATAAACCAAAGCATGCGACAATGGAATGAAAGAGACCAGCTGCAATTAGCAGGAAGGAAAACTGTACACATCAACCTACCCTCCAAGAACGATACGCTAGTCGAACTTATCACGCACAAGCTCACGAGTGTAGTTAGTGCAACATCTTGTGCAGCAAAGTAACCTGTCCACTTTTCGTCTATGCCGGTTTTGTGTCTGTGCCTAGACGATAAAGTCTGTTTCTGCAGCCTCGTTCTGTGCCCACTCATTCACTTGTTCTTGTAAAACTAGTTAGGTTAGCCGCACAGTCAGATGTTTATCTGAGCTGGTCCGGGGACACCAACCAGCTTGTCTCAAGAGTAGTATAACGAAACTGTCAACAATGCAATATTGTCTCACCTGCTGGAATCGATTCACTCCGTCAATGTGACAGATGCATTTCGATCAAGCTCTCGAGTTCAGGCAACCTAATCGTAGGCGATGAAGCGTGAATTATATACACAACTGAATCTGTTGAAATTCGACTGTACAACCTATGCCCGTGCTCCCAGAAACGTTTTGTTCAGGCTCTGGACCTGCCTTGGCCAACCCTCCACCCTGTAAGCTTGTCAAGACTCACTGTTCAAGAGGCAACTGACTGCAGTGTGACACAACTGACTGTCCTCAATAACCACTCGTTCCTTGTTTATCCCACCAATTAATCCCCTACAAAATTTGTGATCTAAATTTGGTATATTTGGCCTGATGATGAGTCCCCGAAAACCAACTTGTTTGCTATACAGTATTTTCTAAGAGTTAGATGTATCAAAGTAGAGGGTGTTAATAAAATCACTATTTGCTTTCACTGTAACTTTACACCAATGCCGATTCACCTATAAGCTTTAAGTAAACGAACACGCACGTCCTTCTACTTCCATGTTCACTCGGTCTACTACCTTACACAAATACACTGAGGCTTCGCACAACTAAACCTATGGGAAGTGGGATGAGTTACTCAAGTTACAATGTTCAACACTGTGCCTGGCAAATCACTTAGCGGAGAAAGACCGGGCTGGAACTCACTAGCACGCACAGTCCGCTTCTGTTATCTGGCTTGTTCTGGAGAAACAGCTCACAATGAGCTGTAGACTAGGGTACAGCAAAAAGAAGAGATGTTGACAGGTAGAAACTAACGTACTTGAACACAGCTCATATTAAGACACAGCTTTCAAAATCCGATGGACTTAAAAGTCATCCCCTCTCAAAAGTGCCTTGGTAGCTTTGAGCTCATTATCACTGCATATTTTAGGAGAGGAAGAGTGCAGTGCCGGATCACATCCTTTTGAGGCAACAGTGTTGACCACTTTCCCATTGCTGATGACTGTTCAAAACGGTTATCAAATGAGCGGTGTTGTTTGGAATTATTATAACGGCTTTGTTGAGATTAGTTAAATTTGCACAGGTCACCCGTTTATCTGCCTGTATAGGCGTCTACATATATCTAAGTCTGGATGCCAACAGCTTTGTGATCACGCTGACATCACTACCCAATGCGATCTTGAAGGTCGCAATGCTTTCTTCAGGATTAAGCCACCGACAGTGGAACAGATGCATGCTAGAAATCAGGTCGACTGAACAAAACCTTCTGAGTTGTGTAGGTTTTAACAGACAATAGCTGAATTCGACTGTCAAGTGTAAATGGACTCACATCGCTATACAAGCTACACCATATATCGTCAGTCTAACCTAAACCTCGTTAAAAATCGATAGCAGCCGTATTCACACGAACAATTTAGTTATCCCCTGTCAAATTCGCTTTTGTTAAAGCTCGTCAGTTGTACATATACTTACCGTGGCTGAGATAAGAATTCCGACCACGCTTCCATGAAGCAACCCTAATGACCATTGCGTCACTGGTGTCACATCAAGCACGACTGAACCCATAATATGCAGGTGTTTATTTCAGGTTAAAGAAATGCAAATCAAAATAATTTTCTTTTTTATTTGGATTGAAAAATGTAACGTCGGATCCTCGGTTAACACAAGAATTATCAGAAAATATATATACCTGGAACAACCAAATTTTCTCTTTAGTTGTTGCTACTACTTACCCATTTCTACCGATCACACAGTTATGAACAATAATGTGAAAGGCTTAGTATAGTTCGTTGATCTCTTTGAGAGCATAGTGGAGTGATTTGACTGTAGTGAGGAGATTTTCATCGCAAACCTTAGTGATATCTGGACAAAATATATTTTGAGGAAAGCGCTTGAGTGACTTTTATCAGGGCTTAGAGTGGTACCCTGAAAAACAGAGCTGCACACACGGCTGAAAAAAATTGAACAACACAAGACAGTAACCGATAGGCGGTCCAGACTTGCACGTACAGCGCGTAGCTTTATTTAGAACTCATTACAATTTTACTAACACACGTGCTTAGTATGATTTCATCCGGAGACAGAAAAGGAAGTTGTTAATTTTACGGTATCGGGTGAATGCATGACATTCACAGAATAAAGCTCATCCGTGAAACATTTGAACAGGCCATCCTATGATGAATTACAACATCGATTGTGACAGCTCAGTCCATAAGTAACCATGTGAAGATGGTGTAGTCGGTGGTTTGCAGATGGTATGCATATTTCAACAGAGCGCTAACAGTATAGTCTAGGTAATGTTCACCCTCTGATCAACTGAAAAAAGCAGATTCTTGTCTCACGGTTGTACGGTTGCTGAGTGGAACAAAAGAAATTTGTTGCGAACATTTTATTGCTTATATCAAGACAACAATCCACTGTTCATCGTTGGAACCTTAAGTGGGAATTAAATCACCTTTCACTACCGACTATTTATATGGCTCTCCTTGAACAACTGATGTGAATCCTTACTTCAGAATTAGTTTCAGAGAACCCTGAACTACGTGAACTTGAACATCTGAGATCACTATTCTAAAAGTAACGGATGGACCAACATAATCAGCCATTAGTGGAGACTATCTCCAACATAAACTATGAACCTTTATTCGTTTTTCTATAATTGCGATCTTTCAACTCCGCACTATCAAATACTATAACAAAGTCGTCAATCTTTTCTAAGCAACTTCATGCTGGTTATGTTAATAAGTTCGTTTTCCAATCAAACGAACCTAAAGCGGTTTAGTCGGACGAAGTCGTGAGCGGTGTGTCGAATGACAACTAACTAGTTTACTCAAATAACCCAGTGCACTCACCTTACCAGTCGGGGACGCTATACAGTATAGGCCATGCAACTGACAGATGAAGCCACTTTGACAATCACGACTAGAAACTAGTATACGTTAACTTATTACAAGCGATCAAAGCTGCAGCGGGCTGTGGGCTTCGGCGTTATCGATTACGTACCAGGTTCGTTCAGGTTGTACCACGCTATCTGCTCCATCGTACATTCCGTCCGGAAAGATATACATACATTTCGGATTTTGGCAACATTCAAAGAGAATTGTAGATAATACAAAATGCAACTTTCCCGTTTCGCGGACTCCTGCGGTATGTTGCAGTTGTTCTCTGTTACAACACAACCCTACTGAACAATTCCGTAGGTTTTGCGGTCGTGAAACGACAGATAGGTCAAAGCCAATAGCTGCCTTTCGAGTGATTTCTGGACTTCCGTTGATATACAGAATAACCGCAATGGAATGTCCAACGGACGAGCTGAAAGCACGATCAAATTGGAGAAACAAGAGCAACGGTTTAAGCGGAAAAATTGTACAGAGAAAAAATATACATAGTCGTCATTTTCATTAATCATTATTTCTGTTGACAAATACAGACACCAACATGTTGTCTGTAGTTACAATAGAACGGTTACATCCTAAAAAGTTCATTTCCTGAGACAGTGTTAACAGGCAAATGGTACGACCTAAAGGTTCTCAACCGGTCGTCAAAGTAATTTGAGTAAATTCCTTGGGTTTTTTTACATGAAGTAAAATAATTCATTGATTTATCTAAACACAAATAAACGATGAAATACTAGCGTAGGTGAATTTCAGTTGTCAAAAAATAGGACTCCAGTTGGATTCGAATCAGCAATTCAAAGCCTTGAACTCTGTGGCTCACCTGTCCTGTTGTCTCATATGGAATCTACCAACTGATCCAGTGAATCAACTGCCCCGGTGAGATCCCTCAGGCAGTTCAGGCTGCAACCCATCATATCTATAGAAACCAGTCAGAAGGGCGGTTAACGTGTCCAAATGTGAAAATTCCGGGCACCTGAACTGGCTTCATAGTTCAGTCGGGCTGAAGTTCGTCATATTTGGGCATGCTGTTTATGCTGCTGACTCGAATCTAACCAGCCCAGCTTTTTGACAACTGGGTCTTTTCTAAACTAACTACTCCGCCGAAGCCTGATAGATAATACAGATTCTTTGGACGGATTCCAACAAAAACCGCTTGAGAGAACCTGCTGGGGCAGTCGATACATCGGATCATTTGGTAGATTCCGTATGAAACGACAGGACGATAAACAACAGAGTTTAAAGGTGACATTTCCTAGCTCCCGGCGTAGCTTTTTAGTTCAGCTAGTAGACAACATGCCAAATTTGGGCGTAATTTTTTTGTCACTGACTTGAATCCAGTTGAAGCCCTATTTTTCACAAATTCCGAATTAACTGCTCTCTCAAGCTACCTATTAAAAAACAGTTTTCGTCTACAACCACAGGCGTTACTTTGCATGGTCCGGAATAAGCTCAGAAGCTCACCAACCGTGAAGCTGCATCCAAACGTCTTTGGGTTAAGCACAATCTAACAGGTGTAAGCACCTCACATCTGTCAGCCAACTCAAAATTAACGTTCTTCATCCGCCGGCGAACACCCTTTCTTTTCATAATGGTTTCGGTGCCACTGCTGGGTTAACAATACGTCTTTTTTTACATGGACTGACATTAGAATTTAGAACATGCAAGTAGGATTACGTAAGATGTACTCTGCAGAGATATTCCGATTGATCTCATCGGTTACTATACATGAATTATAGTCAGTAAGCATGTATTGGTTGAAACAAGCATCAGATAAGAACGAATCACCGGCTGCAATAAGAATAGCACACGGAACTATTCACACTCAAATGGATCATCATGCATTAAAAATTCCAGACTTTAAACAGGTCGAGCAAAGAATTACCGCTGCAGGCAATATTTCTCCGACAGTCAGGCATGCCGAGTAAATAACCGGAAGCTACTAAGCAGCCTGAGAGTAAGCTTAAAACAACAGAAGTAAGTAAACATGTGTAAATAGCATAACTAAAATGTTCAATTATTAATAACGAGCGCTTAACAGATAATACAAAATCACGAAGGCAAACTCTCAACACCATGACAGTGACAGGTTGACTATCGTTTGCTTTTGTACATGATGTACCGCAACGGCCTCAGCGAAAGATAAAATATGCTTATTGGTTGGGCGATACAGCACACGGAAAGCTTTCCAAACATGAATTACAACTGTCGTATTTTCTAGATGTCATGCAATAAAAGACTGGGCAGCGCCGGTTTTGGTGCCCACTAGTTACTTCGGACTAGTCTTCGAAACAATAGAATTGAAATGATATTTCGGTAAAACTTTTATTGCAATGCATGATTGCAATCGTCTCTTGCATCAAAGGTAGCAGTCAGTCACAAACTTCTGTTCATAACCTAGTGCTCGGTAATAAGAGTAATCCGTGCAACGGTTGAATTCAACTGGGATTGTTTACCAATGCCTTGCTCGTTGAATGCACTGAGTTTAATGACAGTCTGTGGTACATCTATGTGGAAAACGGAACCGATTGACACGACTGTATCAGGTGTTTCATGACAATCGAACAAACTTTATCTCGAGACTTGACATTGGACTCCATTGACTTGTATTTCACAACTAAAAACTCTACCATAATTTTTGAACATATTAACTTCTGTTCACTTATGATTTGTCTTCAGGCTGAACAATACTTCACTGATTTCTGGGTTTCTACAGAGTGTCGGGTCCGTAGTTACCTTGAACGGTGAACTTATCGAAATTCAATCACACACATTTTCACACGAATAAAAATAATCCTCTTTTGCACCCTTTTAAATCCACTCAGTTTCTTAATAGCACTTTCGAAACAGAATTCTTCAGAAAATCTCACAACACAAACCACTCTGTATGCAGCTTTTGTTCGTTCTATAGAACCATCCCTTCAATTATTCATATAGTTTGAACAAATGCACGCAGAACTTTCTCACTTATTCTGCGTACTTCGCTGCGGTTTTTATGTTGTCATTAGTTCAGTTTACATGGTTGATCCTTCATTTCAAACTCACCGGCAATCGCACGTAAAGAGATCACAAAACACACCAATGTTTCGAACATTTTCATTATTATTCCAATAGATGTTAGCAGTTTGGAGCGATTATGGCTGAGTGATTTGCAGATGGATAAGCAAAGGTTGTGGATTTATTGGTGTTGAAAACCACTTTGTGACTAACAAAACGCCAAGTTTTGTTGGCACGTCTTAATACGGAGGATGAAAACCAAATAAAAATATGTAGTGTTCTTCCATCACGGTCCTGTTCTGTTCCCATTTCCACAGTTTTTTTCTAGAGAAGACATTCATGCCGGAAAATTGACTTTTAGTCAAAAATATTGACAGGCAAAATCACTCATGCGAAGCGAACATTTACGCGGTAGTAAAATATCCATACAGTGTTCAATTAGGAAGTTTCTAATTGATCAATTATTTATAAATCTTGAAATTTTCTTTGACAAAGTTGTGGAAAAAACGTTAGACAAAATTGGCCTGAGGTATTTACTGATTATGTTGGTATGATCACCTGATTTGAGATAACTTTGAAAATCGAAACGTGAAATGCAATAATAGGTGAAATGGGCAAAATCCTCCTCTAGTCTGTGTCGCTGAGTGTACAACACCATCACACTATCAAAGCGAAACTGCTATTGGACTCATTACCTTCATGTTACACAGTCCACCTGTTTGTTTCGAGGACATCTGTTCAATTTTTCATGAGATACAGTCACAGTTTATGCAGCCAACGGCATTCACAACCAAATATATACTCCTGAGTTCGCGATGTCTGTGACTCCCAATTATTCGTAGTCATTGTTTAACCATTTGCATGATTAGAAAGTCTGTTTTTGAAAATGACCGCTTCCTCTTTGTTATGATGAAAGGCAATAACTGGAAGCTATCGAGCATAGCATTTCTGTCTATTTGAGTCAGCCTGATATAAGCGATTTGTTACCTGTAGGGTCCAGCCAAATTAACGAATCAGCAAACTACCTACGGGTAATGTAAGAAGCTTTTAGAATGAACAAGTGAGGGAAAACCGTCGCTCCTACTCAAAAGTTTTAATTTTAAAAAGTTTACACTCTCATTTGTTGCGAGTATTTAGCGGGCTAGAAAGAAATTTAGTGAATATAAAAGATTCTGGGACATGCTATCCTGCGACTGGTATATTCAGTGACCTCAAAGGAACCAAGATACTGTTAGGTCATGCATGGTTAAATGATCCAAAATGAATGAAATACTTGTGGAACCATTTATAAGGCAATCAGAAGTATGAAACTGAAATGAACTTGTTAGGAAATTGGGAAGTAGCAGCGGATAGTTGCAAGCAACACACTTCAACGAACAGCGGATGTTCTTATCTCTAGTTGAATAAAACTTTGAAGGGAGTTTCAGTTATCTATGTTGTTGATGACAGCTGTTAGTAATATATGCTTCGTAATCCCGGCAAAATCGTGCCTTTTGAATGGGACACTTTAATACACGCTATCCGTATAGTGACTGCAAGATGAAACAAATTACGTGTATTCATGACTGATTATCGCCTAGTACTTTGTTTCCGAAGTTCATGATTCTCAACATCCCGTGAACCATTATGTATGCCGTAACTTTGATAGCCACAATAAAAATAAGCAGCGAGCTTCAAGTCATACCTGAAATCCATACAGCTAGTAAGTAAAGTGCTAAGCAAAAAACCGCGATAACTGGGGATAAGGTCTCTCTTGTGTATCTTCAAAACTTCATCTTGTACGGTTTTATTCGTAGATTGTCGCAGTGGAGCTCGTTTGTGGAGAAGGCGTATTTGCTCCAAAAGCTATCCGAATCGCGAGGCAAAGGGGTGCCCAAAGACAGATTAGCATAAAGTTGTTTCAAGGTACGAGAGCAAGGAGACACAAAACATATGAACTTAAGCATCATCCACTATTCGTTGGTTGTTCTGTTCATTAATGGATAAAACATGTTACATTTTTCTTTGCGCATACAATAGCTATCTACTGATAACGATCTTCGATCTTCAGAATACAGATGTGTTTCGCAAGGGCAACTTTAGATACTGTGAACGGCAATCACTTAGGACAGTCAATATATGATCCGTTCCCCAAGACTATGCAAAATAAACTATTTCATTTTCATGCGAAATTATCTATCAAAATCATGTTACTTTCAAAACGTCCGTAGAAAGACCACCTTAGGATCAACCGTGCGTTAACATAACTTGTCAGTCCGTAAACTGACAGGCAGGAAACGCATGCCACGAGATTCTAACATTCCGATTTACTCACATCGGTTGTTAAGATAAAAACAGAAAACTATACAATTTGTACATAGCGACAAATTGGACGAACCAACCATACAGATTGGGCCTTTCGCGTACTACAAGTCCAATCTATTCCACGGTAGCTAGAATGACTGCGCCGGCGCCTTCTTTGCACACGGACTCGGTCGAGGTTTTTAGATTGACACCGAATTACTAACCGTTAGCACTTCCGGGTATGTAAAAATATCCTGAGAGATTTGATCGGACCAACTAGACGACTGACGGCTAAGACGTGCTTGGCGATCGATGCAGTCGAATTCTTCCAGCTTGTTAAAGGCAGCAGGTCGTTTATCAGCATTACAGTTGACGACCACTTAGGAATGCCCTGCGCCATACGTTGATGCAATCACCGATCTGTTCGGTCTACGTAAAGGTCACTGCAACTACAGTGAACTGGTA
Source organism: Paragonimus heterotremus (assembly GCA_013368495.1). Taxonomy (NCBI): domain Eukaryota; kingdom Metazoa; phylum Platyhelminthes; class Trematoda; order Plagiorchiida; family Troglotrematidae; genus Paragonimus; species Paragonimus heterotremus. The sequence continues at coordinate 27,754 of LUCH01000547.1, forward strand.
TGTTGCGTGAGCAGCATGTTGATCGGTTGTGTTTCGCGGTAATGGAGATTCTTCCGACTATTGTTTAACACAACTCGCAACTTGGCAGCTGGATAGGTGGATTGTAAAGTAGTTGTCAGTTGGTGACTGACGTTGTAGGTCAGATGGTCATCCTTGAATTGGACCTTCAGTGATATATTCTTTTCCTGTGCATTTCAACTTCTCACTTTCGATCCTTTCTCCTTACTGTAGATGTTCGTGACCTTTTCTGAAAAACCATTATATGCTAGCCTTTTATCAAGTAAGTCCTTCTTTTCCTAATCGGTATGTGGTGCATATCATTCTGGCTCTGTTATATAATGTTCTCACTTATACCCGTTTGTAAGCAATAGATGGGAAGCTATTCGGTGAAAAATGTTGCCTGTTCTAACCCAGATTACGATGAGCAACTAGTTCCAAAGTTGCATTTTGATATCTAACGATAAGAAAGTGTAAAAATGACAAGCAGTTCTTAACCTCCACTTGATGAGCTACAGTAAGGTTTGAGTAGATGGAAGTCAGATCCTTATACAACGCAGTTGAATAAACAGAAAAAAATCCACTTAATGCTTGTTGTCAAGATTTGCAAAGCACTTCTCTGAGACCTGCTGTCAAACATTCTCAAAACCACATCCGCCAATATGGGACTAAATGAGCTGCTCTTAGTTACGCCTTCAGTCTGTCTGTAATTCACATCTATCTTTTAAAATGGAACGTTTTCAATTTAAACAAATATGAGATCCTTAAGAAGATCTACTGAGAAACACAATCTTACATTTTGATAAGAAATAAAATCACGCGAAAGTCGACAGTCATACAGCTACATATTGTTAAATAAGTGTGTCAACGAATCGCGGATAATTTTTACATGACATGCGAAATTGAATACTATCGGTGGTAATGGGGTACCTATCTCGTGAATGTTTGGTAAACCACTCATTCTCGTATATGCTTTTCTGTTTGGTTCAGTTTCTTGTGCCAAACTTCAGAAATATACTCATGTAGCGTCGGTATCTGCAACTTCTATATTTGGTTTTGAATCAGGAAGTTGGTATTAGGACTGGTATCTAACTTGAATTTCCCTTCTTCAAGATACGTATCATTCATCTTGGCTACGATTTCCTCTGTCTTCATTACGACGGCCACAGTACTTTTGTTTGGTTCGAGGAAGGTCAGATAAGTCCTTTCTTTTAGCTCCTCGATGGGTCCCTGATATTCGGCAGATAGACCGATAGATGGTTGCTTATTGCGACAGGTAGAAATTCATTCGAGATGCCAACCAACTTTGTACGAGAACAACCTGCGCTCTCCGGCAGGGCAGGACAACGATATTTTGTTTGATCTTACGGGTTCTCAAAATTAAACCTGGGTGTATAGTTTATTCACTTGTTTCCACGACAGCTTGAAAATTAGACCTAACGAAAGTAGATCCAGATGGGACTTGGTAAAGTTAGTGGACGACAAACTACGGATGTTTCCAATGGTAAGTGACAAACGTTGACGTCTGCTGCTTACGAGACAGTGAAGTTCCCTAGGTTGTGAATTGGCTTAATCTTAATTTTCTAAAGTGTAGTTCTAAAGTTCTCAAACTCGATCTGGCAGGGTGGCAAGGCGTTGCTAGGTCGCAGTGAACGTTTTCAGTCTTCCTTTGGAATCTTCAATCTCAGAAGCACTAATCCTTACAAGGTCCGTGATGTTTGTTGGGAGCTTCTATTTAGAAAATTACATGGAAAATTGTATGTGAACTGGACCTGATACTATACAGTTTTCCTAAACTCTTAGCCACGACCGTTTAACCGTCTATTCGCAGGGCACTAAAAGTAACCAATTTAATGTGCGATTAACGTACTTAGTCAGTCTTTGTTTAAAATATTTAAAATGCTGAGTTCCATTTGCTCGTTTGATCAAAGCAGACAGACATAATCTGTCGCGATGTGTTACCATTGTGTTTTTTATTTTCACCAGTTAGTAATGTAAACCTAGGTGATTTTTTAAGACCATAATAAATCGAAATATTAACATCTACAGACGTGCTCTCTTTGTGTTCGACTAAACGGATAGACGGAACTTGGTCTATAATAAGGTGTGGTCTGCGCTCTAAATTTCAAATGGCTTCATTGTTTGCACATTCACTTTGCCCCTTTATTGACCAGTCCATATTTATGTCCTTCCAACCGAGACGTGTTTTCTGTTTATCTGCTTTCGCAACAATCTGAATGAACCTGCCCGGTATGAATATTAGTGAATACCTAATGAATACTCTTCCGAATCTACATTAAAAGGCTCATCATCATCATCATCATCATCATCACAGCCATGAGCCTGACCAAAAGGTACTGTGGTTCGGGCCGCCGCAGTGACGTGGAATATCCTAGAAGAAGAAAGTTACTAAGAAGGTTGAGAATTAATAAAAGAAGACTAGCCGGAAGAACTAGAAATGGTATGGATACAGGTACGCCATTGACTGCGACACATCGCCATCTCGGATAGCGTCTCTAACCAGCGGTTTGGGTGATCACGAGGACCCCATCCAGGCAGGCGACACCTACCCACTTTGCTCAATGGAGCAGTCAAGGTCTTCATATTTCGTGACCACGTTGTTGCTTGACCACCACGCGGTTTTACCCAATTGTTGGTGGTCTCAGCATATAATGCTCGGTACGGTAAACGCTCAGCTGGCATACGGAGAACATGACCCAACCATCTCAAGCCGTGCAACGTAATTAGTTGACCAATTGATCGCGCATCCCGAGCATTCCGGAATACGCGCCGGCGAACTGCCACATTACTCACGCAATCAGTCCACTTAATATGGGCCAATTGGCGGAGACAACGATGGTCAAACACAGCAAGTTTTGATATATTAAAAGGCTAAACAAAGGAATATCTATCTGTCTGTGAAGACAGATTACTAATCAGGAATTTCCACGACCGCATAACCCCTATTTTGACCTAGATATAATCAAGCAATGTTCACAATTTTTTGTCTTCTTAACAGAAGAAAACGATGCACACATTTGATTTGATGTCTATTCCGTAATATCTGTCAAGCTGAGCTAAACAAGCAACGGTACACATGCCAGAATAAACGTAAAACTAGCCTGAATGTCTGGACATCGTTCACACTTTCAAACCTCCGTCAACTACGATTATAAAACAAGACGTGGTTTGTAATAATCATATCGACAGAATGAACATCTTACTTATGAACAAAAGAGGTTCCCCATCACTTACAGGGTTCCCATTGACTAGCACGTAAAACGTCTTAATTCTTTGTTTATTTCGCCTGAAAGACTCACAGATGAACTGTAGTATTTTCAGCGACTGAAAACAGGTCCCCCGTATGATACTGTTGTTTTGTTTAGACCTTCTTGTTATTTACTCGTACGAACATCCATCGCTCAGGGGCTAAGTCAATACTGTATATGTTCAGTGTTCCGAGGGACTCGGATAGAAGCTCTTCGGCTTTGCGAATCAAAATAAGCTGCCATATTAAAATAATGCGCTGCCTACAATGAAACCTGGAACCTGTATGAGAATTTTCCTAACACTGGGTTTTAGTCTATTGGAGTTAATTTAAAACCAGTCTTTTTCAAATTATCTTTTAAAATGTACAAACCTCTGCTTGTTAAGTATAATAATTACACGCAGATTAGTTAGTTTGCTTTCTCCCATAATGCACCTATTTCTTAAGAGCGGCGCCATAAAACATTGCCATGGTTACACCTCAAAAACCTGACGCCCATGTGACATCCGAAGAAAAGCCTTGCCGATACGACAAAGCTGAGTTTTGAACTTCACACCCGATAACTTCTCACTGGCTTGTAAAAAGTCAGTTTGTTTCAGTGGGGAAAAAATTGTTCTCTACAGTAAAGTGAACATTTTGTGGAAGTTCATGCAAATTTCAGCAAGTGAATTTTCTGCTATTTTTTATCAGATGTTCGATCTTATCTGGCAATTTTCTCAATCAGCTGCGCGTTCTTTCAGTTTTTAGTGCTATTGTATCCGCTTGTTTCGAGTGAAAACACAATCATTTCAATCCTCTGAAAAATCTCCTAACTACTGCAACTCCATAAAGTGATCAGCAGTCATTCTGAATCTTGTTTGTTTTGCGGAATTTATGGCGACTTTCTTTGACTCTATCCGTGTGACTTGGGGTGTGAAACCACAAACCAACTGTAGCCGAGTACAACTCACAGAACAAACTGCACTTTCTATCCCGAGATAAAAGTTACCAGGCCTTGGTGATTAAGAGAAAAAGTATGATTGAACCAACGTTTTTGTACACACTTCAAATTCCTCCTAGCATAGTTTACAAAAATGAGTGTTTTTCACTTACACACAAATATCAGCGTTCAACGAGCGTTCATTGAGGACGAGCGAACATTCTTATCGTAGATCTTTTACGTTTTCTAGCGAGTCGGTGAATGCTTGATTTTTACGTACACAGCTTCGATCGCTCACTTATTAGCTTATCGCTACTAGTTAATACTCTATAACAAATATTATAAATACCTTTTTAATTTGCTAACTTAATGCGAAGCGTCAGATCGGGCGTGGTTTACAAGTGAATGTCCCGCAGTGGAATACATGTTGATCAACAATGGAATATCGATTTTATTGCACAATGTGTTGAACAGTTACCGCCAGCGTGCAGGTTTCTATGTTTTCGAGCTAAGCCTGTAATTCAAACTACCTGCCAAGTAGTCGTTTCGAAACATGTAACTTTGATAGCTAACGTTTGAACATTCTAATATTTTTTAGTTGCGTAGTGACATCTGTTAGATATTCACGAGTAAGATGGAAACCATTCAAATCGTACTCATTCAACAACAATATAGGAAACGGCTGAATATCACAACCTATGAGAAGACAAGACAGAACTTCTACACCGATGCCACTGAAAACATTCCTACAATTGCAGACGAATAGGAAACGGGTTGTTTCACATTTGACACCCAAACAAAACCAAATTGAGTGGGTCAACAATAAGCCTGGACTGACAAAACAAAAACAGATGTGAACCAGTTCAGTTATTTCTTAATATTACTTGTTCAAGCAAAAGCATCTCAAATACTTTTGGCGTAACTTAGACACACGCATTCCGTCGAAATTTGAATGTGCCTTACTTTTTTTGCTGACGGTAATTCTCCAGTAGGCAGCAATTTTCCTTCATATTATGCAATATGTAAATAAATCTGCAAACATCACAGCCAAGCTTTCAGCATACGTTTTGATCACAACTGGCAATGATCCGTCCGTCCTTTCTGTTTTGTCATTTTTGAATCGCATCATTTTCGTATGTACGACTATGCATTCATGGAGGAAGGAACTGATAGCCGATAAATGAAATACGCATGCAAACGATGAATAATCGCTTAGTAAACTTCGAAATTACGGTTCAGCTCTTCAATATTACAACAGGATGCCTGTATTGGGCAGTCAGTAACACTTAACTAACTCGTTATCTTCCTAGGTTCGCTGCACCTTTTTTGCCCAGAAATATCTGGCCGTAAGAAGCAGTAGGGTAATTTAATTTATTCGCAACTGTTAACGAGAATGACCATAATACTGCAGAGCTGTTCGCTTGCCTTACAGGTTGTTTCAGCCAACAGAGTTTACACGATGAAGAGATGAGAAGCTATCACAACTTTCAAAGACTGTGGTCGAAATGTTTAATTAGCTGCTCGACAGGTCACAGTTATTCGAAAGATCAGAGTGAAAACTGTAAACGGGAATCTGTTGTTAACAGCATATCTCTTGATATATCAAAGTTTTCAGAGAGACACCTTCCGCATTATTTTGCGATCCGATCAGGTAATTAACTGCCGATGACAAGTTTTCCTATAAACAGTAGGAATTAGGTTAACGACTATGTGACCTGACTTAATTAATAGTGACTGCTTGTCAATAAAATGGAATGTGGGTTATTTACAGTATAGTAGGAAAAGCAGCAATATTTCACAGACAGGTTGTCGTGAGGTAGTTTACGTCAAAATGATGGAGATTACTTGACAGAATAAAAAAATGGATTCGGTAAAACAGCAGTAGATGAAAAGTGGGCAAATAGCATTATCACTGAATTTGTGTAAGCGGAGAATAGACAAGTAATGACAAGTGCAATGAAGTAATATCCACTCAGATACATTGCTTGGTATTCCACACTATTACAGCTTACTTGAAATATAGTACATTCACATACAGTACATATTGCTTGTCATCAACAGTGATTTATCCAGGTAACGTCTCCACTGGGATTTTGTTGCCGTACTTAGCGTTCAACACCATAAGATGAGAAGCCATCAATTTGAACGACGCCAGCCCGATTGTCCAAATTTAGGCAGGTATTCAGCTTGACTATTTCTCCAAACAATGAACGAATAGTTTCGACAATCACGACGGGAATACTCATCCCACAAGGTAGCAAACATTTATGTATAAATATATATATGGTCGTCAGTAAATATACTCTTGTTTGCAACTGATATCACCAGCTGAGCGTGCAGTCACCAGATAACATTGCGAAGCTACTTTGAAATATTTTGGAGCTTCGTGAGCTGCGTTATTTTTGTCGTTATCAAAGAAAAGTTTCTCCGTCTGCCCGTCACATGAATTATGTATATACTTCCCAACCGTGCAAAATCCTCAGAGGAAATGTTGTTTTCTGTAGACAGTATAGCTGAAGTATCTCTAATGCAGTCATACTAACCTATAGACGTATTTAATATCGATCAAAAATGTCGCTTTGCTGACTAACTTTGACATCAACTGAAGCTGACAATCAACAGCCAATCAATTCGGATAAGCAAAATGAAAAAAAATCACCCACTTCAAATGAGAGACTGTTTATAACCACATCGTTACCGTGCTAGAATGTAACAGAAAATTCCTAACTGATTGTTTATTCTACTCGGTTGCCAACACATTAACACACGAAGCATGCGGTGGCGAAAGGGGACAGGCTGTGTGCTGGAACCTGACGTCGTTCACAACATGACATATAACAGAAGTAGGTCACATTTGATTGACGTAGAACAAACACGAAACTATTCAGACAAATTAATTCTGTACACTTGTCTTAAATACAGACAGATAACAGGTGTAAAATGAAACGAACGGATAAACAACTGACAAGTAGGAAAATTGTTACCACTTTTTTCACAGTGCTGGCTTGACAACAAGACAAGTGCAATATCATGTTTGTTTGATAATACAACAGAGCCTTATGATGATTCATCAATAAAACCTTGAAAAGCTGTAGAACTTTCATTCTTCTACTTGTTGAGATTACTTAAATGATTGAAGTTGTTAGTGCCGTCTGATTTGAGTTAAGTGTACTCCAGCAACAGAAGCCAAGCTTCCGTTCACCGACAAGCACGGTTTATCAGGCTGACTTCCCGGTTAAAAATCCACCATGGCGTACTTTTCTTTGCCACATTGATCACTGGAGTGTTCAGCCCTGTGTTATTGAACAAGCAGACTTCTAACTTGATAGCGTTCTCCATTGCAACAACAATCGTTCACTGCCATCCATCACAAGAAGTACACAAAAGGTTTACCCAGATGGTCATTCTATTTTAAACTGATGACACGATTGCTTTGATGAGAACAAAACTCGATAAGTTTGAATTGTGATTACCTTTCCACACCAGTGGTGCAAGTTGTTCGAAATTGTGAAATTTCTACCTTGTAAGCAAGTCTGGAGAAACTCTTGCACTCTGAAACAGTCAAGATTTGGAAAAACATCGTCGAGGGTGGGTCCAATCCTGACATGCATCGGTACTTACGCGGCTGACGCAACGCTACGACTGCGTGATGCTAAAGAAGTTACACTTATAAGTTGGTGTTCATTTCACAATGTAACCCGTTGAGGTAACGGTAACAATAAGCGGCTCGCCAATAACATTATTGCATTTCCTCCTATTAGAATTATGTCCAAATGTGCCTCACGGTACATTCCTAATCATCTCATGTTTTGTACCACGTGTTCGGCAACATGCAGATAAGTTTGTCACGATTAATTGTTACACAATAACCGTTCTCATCGTCCGGTCCGATTAAGTGATATGTCACTTTTGCTGGGATGCCAAACATAACGAATGACAATCGGGTTGCAATCAACAAATATCACTCGCAATTTGAATGTTATCGGTCAGAACCGGTCAGGATAGTACAAGTCCATGTAATTGCTTATCTTAGCGAATAGTGTAACGTATCTTCTTTACATAACACCAGCACTGTTTTTTCGCATGCATGCGTTACAAACTAGTCTAATGACTAGAAGGATTAAAGTAATGAATTTTACTGTGTAAGTCATCTGGTGGTGTTTCCATGGTAAAGGTTATTTGTTTGTAAAAAGCAAGTCCAATGTTTGCGTCTGAAAGTGAACTCAACCTGATTCGTATGTCACGCACCAACGCTGTTTTTTCAAGACTGAATCCCTGAAGTTTATTACAAACAACACAGTGTATTAGATCAACGCTAAACGCAACCGCCGGATGCACTAGAACGGTTGTCCACCTATGTCCTGTATCGGCCACAGGAAGTTGAGCTCACTATTTGTACATCATTCGTCTCATCGACTCCTTCGGTCCAATTCTTGCTACTTCGGAAACCTAATGGCACGCACATTGTGAAATTTTTTAATATGGCCTCGGAAGCTGCACTCTGCTGAGGTCAATTTTTCGGTTGCGAACACGGTACTTCGTGAGTCTGTAGGTTTTTCGTGAGGTTATATTTTTATAGAGATTTTTCATTCATCTACACCAGTATTAAGTAATAAAATAATTTTACTGGGAAAAATCACAAATGGTAGTAATCACACCCAGTAACACTTCAATTTGAGTAGTCTCCATATTACATATTTCTGAACATGACATCCAAAAACCAACAGATACACATGGTTAGCGTCACAAATAACGTTCCTTTTCGGAACACCTTCTATTCTGTAAAAACGATTGCCTGTAAGTATCGTAGGATAGTGCTCCAAAAATCAGATCTTAGGAAACCAAACCGGTGTGTATTTTATCTAATCTCTCAATTATTTTTCAGTTACCCTCATGACCTCTAATATGTAAACATGTTTCATTGCCGTTTAACGTACATAATTTAATTGTTTGAGTGTTCAACCATAAACCAGCGCACTGCTAAGCGGTTGGAACAGGTGTAAGAGTGCTGACCCGACTGAGTTCTTATCACATGTCAGCGACTAGAAGTCACGGAGTGGGCATTGTGGTTCCTATCTTGCTTCTCGAGCATACATATCTTTAGTCCTACTCAAACAGAACCGAGGTTTTTTTCAGAATTCAGACTGATATTCGTCAGCACAAATGACTTGTAGATGATAGTTCAAACCCTGGTCGGGAAGGAAACGCACCATTAATGTTGTACATGTCAGGCGACGAACGTTGTGTCTTTGAGTGATAGACAGTCAGAAGTGATGCAAGAGCTTACTGGCAAACGAGTACGCACCAAATCAGCCGCTGTCCTATGGAAACGAAAATATAGAGCGAGTAATAGTAAACCGGATCGAAGTGTAAGAGTTCGTTGTATAGGAATGACTACGACAAACAACATTTAGAGCGATAGGCCCCTCAAGTTACTGGGAACGGTTGTCACAGCAAACAAGTGGTTTAGTTGGAAAAATGAATTTAATTGTGGGTACTTAATAGACGGAAACCAGTAAACAATTTCATGATCAGCTAAAGTTGGAATGCGGTCGACAGGAACGGCATGACGCCGTTGGACCTTAGAGAACAAAAGTGAGATTACCGACTATTCATTCGTGATCGTGAAAGGGAGGACCAGATGTGAAACCTGACCAACTCTATAAATGTAATCTGCAAAAGCTGTAATTTGAGATAAATTCCCTAACCATCATGACAGCAGGATGTTTTAAAAGGTGCGTGGTAATGGGAAAAACAGAATCACTGATCAACAAAGAAATAGAAGTTACCACACTTACAAATGAAGTAGATCGATATTTTCAGCGAAATAAACTATTTCGAACTAGAGATTACAGTTTGTCCCCTAAGTGAACTAGTTAGGACTGAGCGTTTTGTAATAGTGTTCGATAGTAGTGTATGCAGATGTTTTCGAAAGAACACTTCAGCCAGGAATGTTTAAGACATTTAACTAATCCGAAATGCTTTGTTCAAAAAAGGCAAAACTACAGGATTTAGTTAACTTAACTTGTCGCAAGTGAAGCGGATATGTAGCACGCAAATGCAACCTGGTCAGCAACTGTAAGATAGTCCACTATCAGACCGTGAGATTTTATTACAAGATGCCACGCTTTTACTTCTCATTATATGAGACTCTCCGAAGAAATAGCTGACTGCGCAAGTGCTAGCCAATTGCATGTGTTCAACCCATACAAAAGTCTATCTCGCTGCGCAGTGTTGAACACTAGAAGTTAACCTTTCCAGCATATACCAGGAATCATCAAAAGCAAACTGACCGTTTGAAACTAGTCTTTTATTTGATCTAGTTAACTGATTCAATATGTTATTGGGTCACATTCTAAGGTTAGCGTTGCTTACTGCAAAAACACTGCCCAGGAGGCACAACTCAATGCAAGGATTCCAGGAGGGACTGACGTAAGTTCTACCACATCCGTAGAAATTTTCATACAGCCCACATCAGCATTTTTGTTTAAACAACCTAATCTATTAATGCTGCATCATTATGACGTGGTGATAAACGTAATTGAGCGTTCATTGGATGTGATCGAACGAAAAAAATGATGTATGGGTACCTTGCAATATCTTTTAGTTTACTGCACTGATTGTTCGTATAATCATCTTAAAATGCGGCGATGATTTCCTGTCTGCGTGAATGTAGTATAGTGGCTACTTAACGTAGTCACACCTTCTGTCATAAGCATCTTATTTACTGTGACACTTTTCCTGCATTGATGGACTTGCAATACCAGTAAACATATCAATCAGTTATAACGAATTGTATGACGAAACCAATTTTAAAAATTTGTCCGCTTGTGTTATACATTCGACTTATTGTGGAAAATGCACAATATGTTTCCGTGGCATACACCCGTCTTATGGAGGAATTTAGATGAACTGTGCAAACATATTTGAGGCTTAGAAAAAGCTGCAATGCAAACAGTTATTCAACTCCCACTGGTAGAGGAAACACTTCAGTCCAGTAAATGTAAATTCAAAGTACTGAACTGTTTCGCATTTCGTACTTGTTGTAATGAACGTATTCTGTTAGATCCATGCCTGTGACGTGAACTAGGCAACCTTGAAATAACCCCACCAAGGAATTGTCTTCTGGAAAGAGCATCCTCTTTTAAATGATGTACTATGTTACGTTTCTAATGCTCCTCACGTCACATTGATGCCGAATTAACCATAGACAGTCAAATTGAAGAACTATGCACATGAGTTACTTGAACCTATTTCGGAAATAATTGGCGGAAGCATCAGTTGAAACTGATATGCTAGTCAATTATTTAAAATCACTGAGACTAATAACACAGCAGCTAGAAACAGAGTGACGGAAACTGTTCTTCCGTCACGTCACAGTAAGAAATCTCGGTTACTGAAGAGATGAACTTCATTGACAAAGAGGTTCAGTTGCACCCAGCGTTCAGAGTTGCATAACGATCAGCCAGTTGTCGGCAGAATGAGATTCTCTTAGACCAAATCAGTTTACAAGTGAAACGCAATTTGCTGCTAACTCATTATACAAATCCAAAATATTCATTCGGATGAACGTTAGTTGTGTACTTGTGACTCTCAGAAAGAAGGTGGGAAAGCTCCACCAAGGAATTTGTTATGAGATCCCTTCAGGCAAAGTGTAGTGCACTTTGCAACAGTTGATACGCCACAAAAGCGACTGACTTTATCAAACAACATAACATAACTGAAGTTAGAGATAAACCGGTGCATTTCGTCATAAATATTGTGAAATTTTCCGCAGGAACTAAATTCTACCTTCAAACTAAGTTCTATTCGACCGACGCGAATTTTCAATACAACAAAGTGAACATGTTAAATGCAAGCGATAAATGATAGATCGGTGCGAGCAGTAGCCAATGACGTAAGTCAATTACTTATTTGAATACGGAAAATAAAATACGCTGTTAGGTGAATCATACATTTCTTTCCTACGGAAAAAAGATGCGTAGTACGTAAACTGTTCGATGAACTGTGGTTCTGCGTTCAAGCACAACGTCTTGTCTTGGGTTTTTTCCACTATGACGCTTTTCAAACAGGGTTACCACGTTCTCCGAGAGTTTACATTCAAGTAATTCCACATTAGGCTTTTGCAACTTATATGGTTATCTATAACGTTAATTTGACATCCTTCTGTTAAGCAATTGAGATCTGGTTCGAGCTAGAGCGTAATATGGCTAATTAACATCATGAGTGTTTACAATAAAATCCAAAAATCTTCGGCTTTATACCGGACTTTTAAAATGTGTATACATTCTAAACAATTTGTTCTTTCGGATCACCAGTGCTTGGTTGTTCCTCCGATGCTCATGTTGTTTATCAGTTATCCTCTATGCTCCGTTGCTGAAAACTTTGTTCTTTTCCATAACTTCGTGGAAAACATCTATGTTGTTGCTGTGACATTCCTTTAAAGCATTCTATTGAGGACTGCCCTTTCTTGCAACTACAAACTGTGGAGAAAACATTCGAAAAACAAATCAGTTGGCAATGCCTACCACCTAACATATCTATTTGCATTCATTCGGCGTTCGTGATTTCCTGTTTTGCCTTTATAACCCAAATTCTAAGCAAACGTAAATTTTCAATTCCTGACGTGATCAGGAAACTGAACAACTAGATGTGCTTTCTAGGTTCCCAACAACTGTGACCATTTTGTAAATTTTCTACGAGGTTTATGAAGATTGTCATGATTACTGTGTGGCACAAGCAAAGTTAAGTAAGTGTCCACCATCTGCTGAAACCATGGATGTGTAAAACAGTAGAATCCACCTCTCAGTCTTCTTGACCTCATTCGTTTGCATATGTTTTCAGTTGTACGTTCAATTCAAAAATTCAGATGTATTCGCACCAGCTCTGTTCGCGGAACTAGTTTTCCAAGTGCACATAGAATTAAAACGGAACTCGAAAGGTCAATGAGATCCATGAATGCTGTTAGAGAACAACCCTCATTATTCTTGGTGTTTAGGTGACCATGGAAGCTACACCACCGGAACAATGTAGTTCACAAAAGTAGTGTGTGCTCTGTTGTCACGATTGTAACCAGTGTCTGTTAACGATTTTCTTTTGACCCATTTCGCATATCAGGTTAAATGACTGGTCGAGATACTATGTTTCCTCCACGTCGTAAGTGTGAATACAATTTGTTGAAGTATTAAACTCGCTGTGAACGCTAGCCATGTGTAGAGAAAATGAATAAACATGTACACTGTTGACTTCAACATATGAAACAGTTCGTTGGCTCCAGGAGTTTGAACAACACCGTTGGAACACGAAAACTGGCAGATGCAAGCATTTCGTATTGATTCATCAGTACTAAATTTGGTACTCATGAATCAATACGAAATGCTTTCATCTACCAACTTTCGTGTTCTAACGGTGTTGTTCACATTTCAAAACAGTTTGTGGTTCACCGTAAACTTGGTTTGCACTTCGATTGAACGTTTTGTTACGCGTGTATTGGCATACTGCAATATCTTGTTAAAGAAGATTAATGTTAACATTAACCCAATGAAATTAAGTGTCCCATTTTGTTTGTTGAGTTTCATCAATCTGTGGAAATGCATGTAACGAAGTTCCAGAATAGAAAATTAACGTTCTCATTTGGCCTTAATGTTTGCGGAGGTCTGAAAGGCTTCGGATACTTAGAATGATTCTGCTAACAGTCTCAGCGTTCTGAACAGAACACTACTGAGAACACCATGTGTACACGATGCTACACGAACCTTTGAAGACATGCTGTAAGCCGGAATTACGTTCAACATTTTATCATTAAAAGGGAAGCAAACTGCATGTGTGGGAATTCCTCTGTCAAAGTCGAACAATCCACCACCGAAATGTAAACCAATGTCAGAAACAAAGACAATCCATGCTCACGCTTCTCTATAACATTTCAGCTTTCTGAGTGAAAGAGAGTTAGCAGAATCAGCCTCATTCACCAAACCGTTAGAATAATGATAGCCTTTACTATCAGTTAGGTAAACAATCACAAGTGTGATCAGTCTGAATGATCCACTGTTTAAGGTTCACGGACTGTTCAAGAATGGGAGGGAGGGATTTGTGCAGTAGCCTAGCAAAATGAGGACTGACAACAGTATAGCGTGAGGACAAATGCTTGTGCGGGAATCTAGATAATGATAACGAAACACTATTAACGAGATTTTAGTATGGTTGACTAATTGCGTCAAAGTAACTGCCAATTTATCGCTGCTGTTGCAAAGTTTTGGGAAGGCGGAGACAACGATGGTCAAACACAGCAAACCTGTTGATATCTTCCTTGCGAACAAGTCACGTTTCCGAACCATAGAGCAGAACAGAACGTATGCAAGCATTATATACTCTTCCTTTCAATGACAACCGGATGTCTTTCCGACGCCACAGATGACGCAGTTTTGCTAAGACAACTCGTGTCCTCTCTATCCTAGCTGGTATCTCATCAGCAATATTACAAGCTGATGAGATAGTGCTACCCAAGTATGTGAAACTGTCCACAGTCACAAGCGGATTACCTTCAATGAAGAAAGTGGGAGAGGAAATGCTCCAGTCTTGGAGCAACACTTTGCACTTTGAAGGTGCGAAGTGCATTCCATACAAACCAGCCCGGTCACCCACCTTGTTCAGTATGGTCTGCATGTCTTCGGCAGAGGGGCTAAGTAAGACAATGTCGTCCGCATACTCCAGATCGGTCAATCTAGCGCCAGGGAGAAACTCAACTCCAAACCCACTGTATTCTCGAAACGAACCCTCCAGAATGTCGTCCATAACAAAATTGAACAGGAAGGGGGAAATCGGACACCCCTGACGGACACCACTAGAAGTGATGAACGCCCGAGACAGTTGGCCATAAACTCTCACCCTGCTTATAGAGTGAGCATACAGTGATCTCAACAGATTCATGTATTTCTCTGGTACTCCCTTGCGAAGGAGACAGCTCCAGAGAACGTTAAGAGCAACTGAATCGAAAGCAGCCTTTAGATCCAAAAAGACCACAACTGTCGGCTGTCTGTAACAGTGCCGATGTTCCAAGATCCGTCTCAAGGTAAAAATATGATCAATGCACCCTCGACCGGATCGAAATCCTGCCTGCTCTTCACGTGTCTGGCTTTCTCTGGGCTTAGTAAGCCGACGTGAAATAAGGCCAGTGAGTAACTTAGACGCAATTGACACCAAACTGATGCCTCTGTGGTTGTCACATAGACTTCGGGCCCCCTTTTTGAAGACGGGAATGACTGTTGATAGGCACCAGTCACGAGGCACCTCTCCAGTCTCCCAGATCGTCTGGAGGAGTTTTGTCAGTTCCGATATCAACCTCTCCCCACCATCCTTGAAAAGAGAAGAGAGGAGGTCTGGACTAGGAGCTTGATTACGCTTCAATAACTTGATTTCGAAGACTACTTCTACTTCCGACGGAGGGCGGTCTGGAATGCAATAACTGACCAATCGGGTCTCGTCGTCCACATGATCTGGTTGAGGCCAACTGAACTTTTCTTCAAAATGTTCAGCGCATTTGTCAAATCGGTGCAATTGATTGGTGATAAATGATCTCCAAAGTGATCAACGCAAAGTGATATAGATTATAAATGTTTATCAAGCCTCACGAAATCCTCTGAAAACAAACTGGGAGAAAAAAAGGGAAACATTACATTTGGTAAGGAAGCAAGTATATATCGGGGAAAACGCCTAAGTAAGTAATGCAAAATATGATGGAAAATATTGTAAGCTCTGGACACAGGGAGCTTACAGACTTTGCTATTGTTTATCTGAATGTCGTACTTAAGTCACAGTATTACTGTGCGCAGCCACAAGACAGTTATTTGAAAGAATTCGTTGAGAAGACGCATTAGCTTTAAAGGGTTGACAAACACCAGAAGGTTTCTCGAACAGGTTGCCTCACTGAAATCTGGATGTCTTAAGAGGCAGGCTATGGTATTATGATGAAGATAATCCTGACAAATTGTCCCAAAAGTTGGTGAGGGACGTGGTGCATGGATGTATAGGTCTAACATTGTAACATTTATATATCTAGTTGAAGATGCGGTAAACCGAATCGGTGTTTATGCTGTACGAAGCGAGTCCATGAATAGAAGGAGGAGTGTTTCCTGGGGAACAACGGAAATCGTAGTAGAAAAGAACTTCGGCAAATTAAAAATCGAAAATTAAAAATTGTTGCTTCAAATCAAAATAGGTGAGTAACAGAAGCCGATATTTCTAAAAACACCAAGTGGTACCGTTCTGTCATTGTTCTCACATACATAAAGGTAACACAAGTAACTCACTCTAACGGCTACAGATTATCCGTTAGACAATCAGCTTACTAACACAGGCCCGATTGTGACTTGGGACGATTGTGACGGTCTTACTGATCTACTACTAAAATGTGTAGTGTGGTTTTCTTTCAGCCATTTGAAACCTCATTCGCATGGCCACTGGGTTTTGCCATGAAGCGGCAAGAGGGAGAAGTCACGACTGATACAGTCCCACTGAGAAACTAGCCCCGACGGACGTTCATCAGATTCCGCAGAATGTGCTTCCAGAAGCTAGTTCCACCGCTGTGTTACACCTCATTGAAATTTGTGTAAATAATTATTTCCTTTCCGGTATACGGATTTGGTACGCGTTTTTTTCAATTAGTCCTATTCTGCCTTGTTGAAAAATAGTTCAGTGCATTGCCTGGAATATAAATTAAACATGTCTTATTGTTGACATCTTGGGAGAGGAATGTGGATTTTGTCTGTTATTGTGGTGGTGCATAAGAACTGTTATAAGCCACAGCAAGGTTAATGGACATCCGTTAATGCGAGACAAACTAGATACCCTCAGAAACTGGATAACATACAAATTTTCAGACATCTATGTATACCGTTTTCAGTTAAGTAATTATATGTAAACTAACATTGAAGTACTATCGGGAAATCTTATGTTTAGGACTAAAACGCTGGAAACGCTATCTGAGTTCCAACAAACAAACAAGTTTTTCTCCTTCAGTTATTCATCGACAGTTTCCGTATCTTTTTTTCAGAGCCGACAGCATAATTTGTACAGTTCCGTAAACTCAATCAGCTGTAAAGATATGTTTACCTTTCTATTCAAGTGTGAAAATAAGCTCCTGTTTAACATCGGCATTTAACATTCACAGCTGTTAACTACTCACAAACCGTAAAGAACATTTTTTCGGGAGACAGTCGGTAAATTCAATTGGATATTTTATCCGCTTTGGTCAAACATTAACTGTCTTGGTTTACGAGGTAACTGATGTCCCTCTACTACAATTCATTTTGTCTCAAGCAAAACAAACTTGGTGTCGAACAAAGAAAGGAGACTACCCGAAGCATTCCGCAGTTTTTGAAATGTTAAGGTCTTTAGTTGAAAAGCATGAATACTAGGAAAAAATAATGACTTACCTTATTTTATTCACAAGTTCATATTGTTAACCTTCCCACGATGACCTCAAAGTTTTTGATACTGATACCGCTTTTACTCTATGTTGTTCAACTTTCGAAAACCGCCTTAAAAATATCACCTCCAGTTACCGTATATCACCAAGAGACAATCCGAACATGAATTGATCTTCGTTCGAAAGCAGACGATTGTATCATCGAAATCTTTTGAACGTCTATTGAACATTACAAGTGCGTGCGATCCAAAATCAGTGCGTCGTTCAAACGAACAAAAATCCTGCAACTCAGCTGGGTAAACTTTACGTAAATGCTCACTCACTACCTTCAGTGTTTTCATACGTTGCCTCTTCAGAGCGTTTAACTTTAGTCCTCTGGAGTGAATCACAGGGTAAGGGCTTCAGACATTAATCTTAATTCAAAACAGACATGATAAATCTTGTTAGATTTTTTAGTTTGGTTCGATGCAATTTTCATTCTCTGTTTGGTACGATGCCCACCTTTGAATCTGTTGAAGTTTATCTGGTTTGTTTGTGGAAAGTTGCTTCTGTGTGTGTTTTCTGTCTTGCGCGGCGTACCATGAATAATTGTGATAAACCTTGTCCCGTGGACGTACGAAGCGGAAGTATATGTTTTCCTCTGTTTTATATATATGATTGTGTACTTAATATATACTTCTTGCTTGGTTCTGCTTTGTAAACACTCAGAAACAACAATAATTGATCGCTTTATGGAATACTTCTTGCGAAGTCGTTTTCGCTTACTTAGTTTTGTACGCTTTTTCTGCCGGACAGTTTCACTATCATAATAATTCGCATCGGACATAAGACAGCGCTTTTACTCTAACATTGTCGGCGTAAAACTTCACTTATTTGAATATTCTATTGTGGCACTTTCTCGGACTTGGAAGATATTCCTTCTAGATCGACTGTCTGCCTCGGAGTTATTCGAAATGTTGTCTCCTCGTCACTGAATGGATTTTCTTCAATCATCCATGGCTACTGAACAAAATCTTTTCTGTTGCTGTGCAGTGAGGATGCAGCAGCAGAATAGATTGCTATAATCTTTAGTTGTTCGCCGTGCTTGGCATTTAGACTTCAAACATGTCAACAACAAACGAGATAGCCTCATTATCACGGGAGTGTTTGGGGGTATAAGCTAGAGGATTATGGCTGGTAGGTTTTCCTTATGAGCACAGCCCTCTCAAACCAGGCTGGTAGTTCACGACATCACAAACAACTTTTAAGGTTGTCTTTCAGTTCACAGTAAAACAGAAACAGAAGTTAGATTCTTTTCTGAATGATAAGTGGCAACAACACAGGCAGCTAGACGTTATCATTGATGACCCTAACTTGTGGCCTGGAAGTTTTTACCTCTTGTAACTAACCGATTTCCCGTTCCATCAAGACTGCAAAAACCTTGAATTTTATGACAAGACAATTAAGCAAGTCGTCCAACATTTAACATCACGAAATTCTGCGAGCAAAACTTGAAAGTACCGTGACCGTGACAAGGAACAAACCTGACAATCCATTATAAACTCTCCGCCCACACTGGCGGATCCGGGTTCTTTCGAACAGTAGTTTAATTCCTCAACAGGGGTGATAAAATACAACCTATTTTGCTGTATTTATGTTTTGAAATAAGGTTTAAAAACTCGCGTAACTACTGATTGTGTCGTAGAAGAATATGGTGACAAGCAATTCTCGTGGATAATTCTTCATGAGGTCGTCCCCCTACCATTCATTGGCAATTAAAATAGCGTTCGGCAAGTTAGTGGTTTCTCTGATTCCAAGTTGGAGAGAGGTATTGTCGATGGATCATCCACTGGAGTTAGCAGAACAGTTATTGTGTTTCCTCTCTAGGCGATCGGGTAATCAGTGCATTATTCGCAAGCGATTTGGTTGAGCGTTTGCATACGTCGTGCCTGATGTAAAATCAATAACGCATTGGTCAACACGGTTGCCTTATGAAAGCGTGGCTGGAGTTCTGATCGTTGCCATGATGAAGGTATGCACTAGTGACGAGATCTAATAAGATAGAAACTTGAATCTAGTGTTTCTTTTCGAAAGGAGCTGACTGGAGATTCTATGGGAATGTGACGGCTGTGAGAAATCTTACGTGATGTTCAATCTGTACAGATATGTACTTTCAAATAAATTAAATTAGTGGTCCATATAATGAAACACAACATTTCAAACAAACGGGTTAAACAAATCAAACGACCATTCCCTGATTGTTATGACGAGTGGTTTAGAGATCCGCTCAGAGTAAGGTCACTTAAGTCGAGGTAGACCTTAGTGACATGATCTTCGCCCACAGCAGATGTAGGGTTTGCACAAACTTCTTCAAAGAACAAAGAACCGAATAGCGTCCTTGAATACCAGTCGATTCCGAGTTGGCTAGCCCACATTAGTTGATCAGCTTGGGGTGGATGGCCGGAATTTTGTAAATTTTGTTACTAGCATGCTTTGAGTCGACATGATGGTCGCTGTCGACAAGATTTTCAACCACTAGTCTGTTGATGGTTTTGGTCGAACCATCCCCGACCCAGTTGAAGTGTTCTTTGATTCGTGTAACCAAACGCCTGGTGAAACAGCAGTGAATCGTCATGTGAGTGGTCTAGACCGTTTGTTTGGAACTTTGTATCCAACTACACATGATTTAATTTCGCAGTGATCAGGTGTAGTGATCAGATGAAGAATTATCGAAAACAGTTCTTCCTCACCGCTATTAAGCTAAACACAAATCGCTCAAACGCTACTTTGACTTGCTTATATTTAAGTATATATATATTTTTGACGAGATATATGGGGTATATAGTTTTCCATTTGGGTCTCAGTTTCACTGAAATTTACGTTTATGATAAGCAGTAGACTATATAACCTTGACAGTGTACTGCTAACGTCAATTATTCAACCAACATGAATACCAGTGAGCGTTAGCACAACAAGATAAAATGTTCATTGCACAAATCATCTGCAAAGTAAACACTTCCATAATTCACTGAGTAAAACGAAAGATTGTAAGCTCATATTATTTAGTTTTGTACAAAATCTCTCAGTGAAAGCACCGCCAAATTTGTCGACAATGCAATTTTTAAGCATCTGATAAGAAGCATGCATTAAGTTAACATTTAACAAACGTTTTAAACCAATCGCGGTACACAGCAAATACTTCGGAGTGATACCATTTTCTACGGTCAACAGGCTCAGCATTCATTTCATATGACCGGAAATGTATAAACAATAAGACCTCATCACTCACTACAGCTGTTGTGGTCATGGCTACAGCGAACAACACGTTCTGCCAATGATCCCATCTACTATATTTAGGCTGCACACTTTGAAAGTTAACTCTATTGGTTCCCCAATTCAGTAGACTATTGATCGCCTTGTCAGTTGAGTTAAACGTTGACCATTTTACCGGTTTATACAATCATTTACTCGCATTCAATCTGCTTGACATTGTGGTTCACGTAGTATTGATCATTGATTTGTTGATTAACTGTCCTATACATTGAGTGACACAGAGTATACACTCTCTGTCCTTTGTAGAGGCTTAAAATAGCTCACTGAAAAGAAACGTTTCCGTAATTTTTTCCCTTCTAATGATTCAGTTGGTATAATTTTCGGTAGAAAATCGGTCAAAATAATTGTTTTGCTCGTGCTTGTTTATATGTTGGACACTGCACAGTGAGTATATCAGTAGCAAACTTATGTCTATCTTATCGCCCTAAAATGACAACTAATTTGAAATGCTCAACCATGCTCCACCTGACAGTTGTCAAACTCTAAGTATTGTTTTGTGAATAGACCATTTCCTCGTACACGGCTCAAGACTTATCGAGTTAATAGCTACGAATTCAAGAGTATCGATGTATTGACCAGATCAGGCCAAATCTCGTCAGACACGCCCTTCGATACTCCTGTATGAGTGCTACATCGTAATTGCTTTGACCTAAATTATTTTTCAAAATTCAAACTATCCCCTTGAGTCTTGTTTAATGGAAACTTGCATTCTTTCATTGATTGGGTTATTCTTTTTATTTGTAGGAAGGTGACAAAACTGGGAGAGCCAGATGTGTATGACAGCAGCTGAATTCAAGTTGAACGATTTAGCTGGATTGATGAACGCCAGTTATAACTGATTTGATTTGGAAAGTCAACCACCACGAGTAGACAAGTTTTGAGGAGGTTTTTGATAAAATGTAGGGAGGATTGTGTGAAGGAAAACAAGTCGAACGGGTCATCGCATATCAAAAGGAACACATTTCAGAATATAGTAAAACAACATTGGAAGCAGAGTTTCCCCGACATAAATTTGATAAAAGCCAACAGTATAGTGTAAGATATCTTGTGCGCGGACATTTCGTTTGCATCTCATCTGTTACTACAGCGAAATTAGTGCAATCAATATATAGCAAGCAGGCATGACAACAATGGGGAAGAATGCGGACGTGATGAATGAAGTCAGCGTGATAGAGACTCTAAAACCCGTCACCCAGATGAAACGAAATGAAGTTGGTAAGGACAGTTATGCTACAAGTTCAGACGCCCTTTTTCAAAACAACCCTCTCTTAGAGTCCGTCGTGAGCTGTCAATTGGAACACGATGCAACCCGAATGATTTTGTTATGCAAAGCTTTTTGTCATTTGAGTTACGAATGAGAAATAAACCGCGATTCCTTGAAACGATCTCTTTCTTCGACCTGTTTGCGCGTAATTCGCCAACAAGACTGCATTTTTCCAGCAAAATAAATAGAGGTCTATTATTTCATATAATTGGTCGGCTGCTTTTGTTTCCCAGCTCAGCGGAACAATTCATTCGGATCCCTAAACAACTTCTCATTTTCATTAGTGTGCAAAGCATCACGCTTTCAGAATTCCGGTGAGTAGATAGATAATAAGAATTAGCACAGGGATGAAATGAGCAAATTCCGCAATAATTTGGAGCCAGTTAGTTTGCAGTCATTCTTGCACTGCCAGCCAGTATGTGCATTAGTCTGTTAATCACAAAAATTACGCATTTTTTATAGAATCATTATTAAAGCTTAGTGTTCGGGGTTGAATAATATGCATTATGAAAAATACCAGAGGACATCATCTACTCGTTAGCCCTTATTAATTTCGTTTATCCATTGTTCCCTTGTAACTACTGTCTTAGTACTACATACTACTTCTACTACAATAATCTCAAAATAACACTGTTGGTCGAATAAAACTTTCTCATATGTTGTAATCAAGCAAACACTTTGTTAGATTACAAACTGGCGTTGATATTTTAATTCACTCCCGGGTAGGTGTATACATCGGTGGGCTATTTTAAAAGCTCGGGTTCCTTTCCTTGTCATGGATTAAGAAGTAAACTTTCATCGGGATTCCTTCGGGGAATTAGCTGATTCGGATGACTGACCGTTGTACCAGTAGATTTAGGTTTGGCAGCTTGATCTGTTATAGTGTGCCACACAACAGTGCACCACAACAGGGAGTTGGACGCTCCATCACAAAATGGTTTCAGCCGCTCCAACAACAACCACTTGATTAAAAGTTTCCTAGCAATATGCCGTCCGTATGACAAGTTTCCAGCATAGGGTGCAGATATCTTCAGTCCTCATCAACTCAATAAAGGTGACCACCAGCTTAATAAGTATGATGATAATTCGACTGACTTGCGATTGATTTAGTAATTACGATCAAACTTTAGCAAAATTTCAGATACTGAGAAAAGTTTCCTCATACCGATGCCAGCTGAATAATTCATACAGCAATCCAAACAGATGCTTGCACATTTGCTTAACACGTTGTAAAAAGCGACACCACAAATGGGTGTTTGTTGTCACTACACGCTGTTTATTGTTTAAAAACAAAAAGTGATTATGTTCAACTTGAAATTAACCAACTCCCCTACTTCTCACCGGTTATGTAATAGTGTTCGTTTTGAATACGAAAACCGGGTTATTCTTAAAATCCGGTATTCGTTCACTTGAAACCGGTAATGAACATGCGGGAATAACTGTTCGAAAGCATTCGTATTTTAAGTAAAAATCTTACAATTTTGCATAAGAGCCGAAAAGCATGTGACATCAGATGTTACAACACTGTTGAATAGTTCACAGTGAGGCTGAACGTACTAGTTAAATGGAAACAATGAAGAAACTGCTGGCTCTTGATGATGCCGTTTGCTTGCTAAATAAGCTGTACATAGTGTACACTTCCTCGAAATCACCATCTCTTACATATAACAAGTCAATATCTTCAATGTATGCAAATACCTTTTGTAACGCTTAGATGAATTTGTACTTTGACGATCTGGGTTGCGTGTCCGGGGCACGGTATAGAAAACTCTGGTAATCGCATTAGCTTTGAGCTGCCATTTGATCAACAATTTGAAGACGTGTAGTGAAACCCGGCCAGAATTTTCCATTTCACTCTCATGGTGTGGATGTATGGTCCAATCACTGAAAGTCCCCCGCATACTTGTGATTTACAAACATTATTTGCACTTCAAAAGTTAACATAAAAATGCTGACGTTCAATGCCGACAGGAACAATTTTCTCCGAATCACAAAGTTCACGATTCAGAATTTCACAAAATATTTATGCACCAAGCCAACCTTATGGGGAAAATGTCACCGTAGATTAGAAAGTAAAAAACGGAAACTCTTCGCGTAACTTTTAGGACAGCATGTATTATGAAAACAAGGTGCTCTTGTTCCCACGCCTTTTTGATGTCGATATAAATTTCATTGAGCAATGTTCGTAAAAACATTGTACGCCAAACAACATAACTGACCTTAAGGTTTGCAGTCCCACAACATTTCCAGTCAGCTCCCCTCGAAAAGAGAAGACAGACTAGAGTTTCACTCCTGCCGGAACTATGCAGTAGTATATATCGTTGCCATGACCGGGATCAGAACTCCGGCCACGCTTTCCTGAGTCAACCGTATTGGCCACTGTACCAACGACCCCACAATGAACATGACCGTACGACTGCGTGCATCAGTGGACCCAATTCGCTGGTGATTATTGCTCAGATTGTTTGATCCCCTAGAGAGGATCAACAGCAACTCTGCTATCAACTCCAGTGTATGATCTCACAACTGAATTTCTGACCAAGACGAAATCACAGAGCTTATTAAGATGTTAAATGGCAGCTGATCATACTTAATAATAAGAGTTAGCTCCGTGTACAGTGCTTTTTTCAAAAAAGCTACCTAGGCTCTATGGAAATGTAAATACTGAGAACAATTATGGGTAACGTTCAAATTCTCTCAACTGATTCTCCCTCACTTAAAAGTTCAAAATAGTGAGTAGAATATCATGCGTTTCTTATTTTCCCTTATGTTCTACCATATGTTAGCCTATTAATTTGCCATGCAACATTAGCAACGAGATTGTCAGGTAGATCACGTTGAAGCTGTGACGTGTTGTGTGACCAAAACCTGATCAGTAAGTGACTGAACCGCATTAGGTCACATGAATAATTTTTGTTGGAATGCATGTTAGGTTGATTCAGACTTCGCTTCGGAAAATGCCATTGTCTTGCATTATGACTGAACAATTTGTGTAAATCGGGGAGGATGGACAGAAAAACGTTTGAAAAGTTAGCATCCCAGTTCAATGGTGGTCCTTAAATCAAAATACAACTGAATATTCGGTCTCCCTATTGCGCACTCACATCATCAGCAAATAAGCAGTGGATGTTGCAGAAAGTGTGTTTACCTTCAACAACATCGAGTGATCAAAAAATATTAGACCAAACGGATCTTAAATGCATTTGCTTGAGTAGATTTCTTAAACCGTGAAATTGGGGCGCTTGTTCACAAACAGTGTTGAACACTAACAACACATCCCATCACAAACTCGCTGGTTATTTGGTTGAATTGTTCAAATGGCTGAACAGATTATTAATATTCAACCATATTAATGGTAAACTGGACGTAATTAACGTTTCGGCGTGCTAATATGAGCCAACTACAATGTAATTTGTAGACGTTGAATCAATTTTAGACAATGCCTTTAAATTAAGCTTCAAACAGTTTACGCGAGTGGATACCGTTGTAAAATACTTCCATTCTAAGCCCTTTTGAATACACTAGGAATATTATTCTCTCACTAACGGAAGATACACGGTTTGTAACTGGAAGGTGTTAATTTGAGTTGCTCCCTCCCAGCTGAACACGCTAACATGTTTTTCGAAATAAAACAAACGCTGAGTTCGAACATTTTTGAGTTAACTGTACTTTGCCGAAGCCATGTCGATGGCAGTTTGCATTCGACTAATTATAATCAATTTCTCACATTTTATAATGTTATGAAATTTTGCGTCCTCATTTCAGCAAGGGACTGAAAACCAACTAGTGGTTTACTGAATTTGTATACCAACAACAGCTAGACGGTGAACTGTATCTTTCCGGTTCTCGCAGATCCTCTTGACACTACTATGTCGTTGAACTTACTGAACGTACGCGACTGGTATGTTGACGTGAAATAAAAACATTTAATCACGCAAGCTCCCTGTTTCTAAAACAACGTTCATAGAAAACGATCACTACACAAAACGAGTGACCACATTATGACCAAGAAAGTCGTTTCACCACGGTGGTCGTCATTCCAGTAGGATGTGACGGTTTCATCGTACACTACAACAAATCGGCTTAACCCTTCTCATTTGGTAAACCCCCTCGGGTAAATCCATCTGCTATACTTACCTTGGTAAAACTATCTCTTGGAGTTGTTTTTACACGGAGGCACGTTGGCTCCTTAGTAAACTGGACGAGAATCGAGACGCCTATTCTTAGAGAAACCCATTTACAGAAGACGTCACGGAAATGTGGTAAAAGAGAGAAGTTCGAAAAAGACAATTGTCTATTCCCAGCCTGACAATGTTACGTAGCAGGAAAAAAATCTGTTGAGAAAGTGGTGTAGCTGCAAGCTGGAGATCGCACTTAAAGACCAAGTATTCGTGGCAAAGTGATACTGGATCTTCCTGACTCGATCTGGCAAGTAACTGACGTCAATCCTAACTTCACTTGTTAGAGAGGTGTAAACTATGGATTGCTTCCTGCGCATACGATTAACAGCACGACCTTGAATAAGGCTCTGTACAGAATATCGTCCTTAGGTTATAATCCAACATCGGTAATGAGATGTTTGTCGAGCTTGAAATTCAGTTGCGGAAGTTATACCATCAAAAAGAGGCAACATCTTCACTGTGTAAGTGTTTCAACTTGTAGGTTTAAGCGTAGGGTTTGGTGAAGTGTAGTGAATGCTTGCACTTATAGAGTGGAGTAACTGATCTTCTGACCTGAATTTTGATTGGTCACTTGCCTTTTTTATCTTTGGACCGAATTACCACTGGTTGCTTTTTGTTGCATCTGAACTTTGACCTGAGGCCCGATTAGTTATTTCCTAGAAGTCTCGTATCCTTGAACTTAAGTCTGGTTGGCTGTTTCCCGTTGCTATTGCATTTCCACCCCCAGCCCAATTGATCGGTCCCTGCCCTTTGATTGGCCGGGCCAATTCTACATTTCTGGGGTTCGATCTGATCGATCATTCGCTGTCTCATGTTCTTCGATCACCTGACTGAACATAGATACAACGTCAAGGTGGAAAGAGAGCTGTCAGAGTGGTTCTATGCCAACAGCGACGTTTTTGTTCTGGAACTACGCGGTATATTCAAAATGCTCATATTGCTCTACATCGATGACGAAAACTCTGACGAGTTCTGGCTTGTCGGGAAGACATGATAAACGTACAAATCTATTTGAGCTGTCTGAACTAGTGTCCCATAGGAAATAACTTCGCGTTCAACGTCAGCAAGTGTAAAGTCATGCACGTTCACCACCACACTTCTACCGGCTATTGCCCTAGCGACACAAAGCTGCCCTTGTCAGCACAGCAAACGGACCTAGGGACGAGGGAGACAGGCAGTTTGAGTTTATCTACAATGTGTGTTGCCCATGGTTGAAAGTACAAATGAGCGCAAACTTTCTGGGAAGAATTTGTGGAAACTTCTACCCTGAAATGTTTCCCACTAGGTTCGCATACACAACCCGCCCACACCTGGAAACGAACAGATCTGCCTGTCGTCCGTATCTTGAAATGATTTGGCACATGTAGAAGGTCTTCAGAGACAGGCCACTAGAAGAATTATGGGTTACAGGAAGATCTCCGGTCCGAAAAGACTGGCGGGATTATATCAGTTCTCAATTAGTTACAGACACTTTGTTGAACACCTAGTTCTTACCTATAACATACTCCATATCTCGAATCTTTAACTGGCACATCTTTTCCCACTTATTAGTAATGAAAGTATAATAGGTCACTTGCTGGAACTGAGTAATGAAACAGGCAGGTTACTTTGCAGAGAGAATTGTTTCACAGTTAGAGTCTATTCACATGGGAACGCACTGACCACCTTTATGATCACGGCTGAATCGGTTGACAGTTTCAAAATATTAGTCGATCGACACACATGTGAGGGAAAACGGGCACTACAAGTTTCCTAACTGTTGTTCCAGTTCAGTCTCACAAGTAATTAACTGCGCATGTCTAATTGAATGCTGCTTCAGTGTTTTTCAGTGTCCTTTGCTGAAATTTTTGCAGCTAGCAGTTTCATTTAATTTACTTATTTATCCTGTTCCATGTATTTTCCTTTGAACCTACAAACCACCCAATGCCATTTTTCACCGACCAGTGAAGGAACAGAGAAGCACAAGCAAAAGTTTTCTCCCCCTGTAACAAACTATGAATTTATGAACGCCATGTTCACAAACTACAAGTAACACATCAAAATGGTTTACCACTTGTTATACTAATTTTACCTTCACCTGTGAGCTAAAAAAGAATGGATGCATGCCAATTCTAGACAGTCTCTGTAATCCCACGAATGAAAGATCAGTACAGAGGAGTTGGAAACCAATCTGAACTGGACAGTATAATCATTATGCAGACTTTACATCAATAAAGAATAAACGTATACACCGTTTACGCTCGCTAGGCTTACTTGTTTGTTAAATGTTTAGCTAACGAACTACTTTGCAGAATGATGGGCCCTGTTGCGACTTATCGGCAGACTGAAGCAACAACAGATAACAACAGACAAAATACCTACAGGTGTCTGTCTCGTGAGTGGAATGTTCAGAGATATATTTCGCTAAAGGCTTTGAAAGGTCGCAATACCATCATGCCATGCAGGGTAGGATCGTATGAGTGTCGACAATTTCGGCAAATTTATTGTATTAGATAACAGACGAACCGTGAAGAACAAACTGTGCGAGGAGTTGGTTTGTATTATCAAATAAACGGTGATCAGCCGTTTTGACTTTGCTGTACCTCTTCAGCATCACGCATCTCCAAATGCCCAGTCCTTTCTGCAGAAGACGTTGTCACTGTCTATTGACCTCAGTCCGTAAAAACGTTTATGGGACATATGAATAAGGCTGGATTCTGTTTTAAATAAAGCTCCTAAGTGTTAGTTCAAAATACGTAGGTAAGCAGGACCGTGGCTAGCAGATTCATTAATAACATGCTCTAACAAGAGAGATAAAAGACGTTGATGCTTCTCCCAGAACGAGGCTGGCTAATTGGCTATTGAAATTTTACCCAAATGTAAGTGAAATACCGCTTGAATTGTTCATCTAATCGATCGATGTGTGCATACAAAGCGCTTGTCTATCGCACTATATGCTTAGTTTCTGCCTCGGGGAAATATGGGAAAAGAACTCAATGTTCAAAGTCAGAAATAAGTAAAACATTAAGAATACGGAAAATACGGAGATGAATACCCCTCCGAACAAGGAATAAGCGAAGTCATTATAAGGGAAACGATTAACCTCTGAAGGGTTTACACTTCACAAGTCTGTCGGCAAACGATAACTGACAGAATAGCTAACCAACAATGGAAGATAGTTGGTTGCACATCACATTTGTAATAAAAAGCAGTCTTCCGTTGGGCTCAATATTCAGAGACATTTGTAAGGAGATAGTCGAGAACAATGCTATTAAAAACAATCCCTATTAACGCCAATGTAGAGAATACGGTGGATTTTAACAACATGGAAGTTTGCTGGATTGTTTGTTAATACACCTCTATACTTACATAAGAACATTTGTATTGCATCGATGAAAGAGGTATTATTCATTCCATCATGCCCATAGGAAAGGTAGTTTTGACAAAATAGTTTTAGAATTTTGTACAATAATATA
Organism: Paragonimus heterotremus; assembly: GCA_013368495.1. Lineage (NCBI taxonomy): Eukaryota > Metazoa > Platyhelminthes > Trematoda > Plagiorchiida > Troglotrematidae > Paragonimus > Paragonimus heterotremus. The sequence goes on from LUCH01000547.1 coordinate 57,573, forward strand.
TTGAGCAGCTGTGCATTAGTCTGTGCTAAATTTATCCTGAAACAAACTTTCTACAGTATTGAAGAAATGAACATTAATCCGGCTGTTTCACCTTAACCTGTACATGTTCATTTTCACCTCTAACTCTGTTACCTTTTTAAAATTTTTGATTTCATTTGACTGGGCTTCTAGCAATAAATTCTCAACGTAATCTTCTTCGGAAAAAATTGTAATTCACTGTGGTTGTGAGATTTATTATGCTCCAAACTAATCACAGAACTGCAGTTTGCAGATCACATGAGAAGCCTCCAGTACACTAAATCTAGAAAAAAATAATTTTTAACAAGGGCAGATTGCGCGTGTGAATTGCAAGCTTCCTACTTTGACATCATTTCTGTCAAGGTCAGGTTTTAACTAGTGCATTGTTTTTCTCCAAAAGGCCTCAAATAACTTAACACAATTTAGAGAGCTGGAATATCCCGATACACATAGCTGTATTCTGGACGACCAGCCAATTCTCACCGTCCAATAAGCAGATCAACTTGATGCCTATCATGTGCAAACCTACTTACATCTTCCGGAAGTAACGGAAAAGTTGAGGGAAACTTTTATTTCAAATCTATCTAACTTCAGGTTGATATTTTTATATGAACATCCTGTTTGCTACGCTTTTGTTCCGCTTAGCAGAAACGCCGAGACCGACCTGTGATTGACCAGTAGAGCAACTAGGGCTCAAATTTGGTATTCAACATGAGATAGCTGGTTGTTGTTTTGCTGTCAAATGAAGTAGTAACATATACCCAAACCATGCTGTTCCAGTTCTATCAACGGCGCCATATTTCAACATCTGGTCGCTTACCTTTTCTGGATCTCACATTTTTCATTAAAGGTGGCTCAAAAATAGTTTCCAAGGTATATTACTCCTTAAAAAATACTGTGTTAGTTTTGTAAGAGGTGTCTTCAGGCAAAATATGTTAAAAAGGTATTCCACATAAACTTTCACATCACACATCTCGTCGCTCTAAAATTATATATATAGTCTGATCGTAACTGATAGGCAACTTTCTCATACTGACTTAAATGAAATCGTGTCCAAGAAATTATGTACTACTGTAAACAAGAATTATCCGAAGTGACTTGATTGCAAATCTACCAGGAATTTGATATATCCGTGCTGACTCATAAGATTGATCTATGAAGCGTTCATGTCGTTATCCGTTAGATTGTTTCCTGCATGAATACTCGGTTAGATAGATTCTCAGTTGCCTTGAATGGACATAAAAATGTGCGGTTTGCTAGCAAGTGTTTCAAATTCTTTCAACAGTATAGATTCAACTAAGTAGTTGATTGTTTGATATGAGTGTCTAGTCAGCATGCAGTTGTTGTAAGATGATTAGTAGGATTGTCACGGGGCACACTGGCAAACATGTCAACAGACCATTTGAAACAGTTCCACTGCATCAGGACACAATGGTATTCGTGTTTCGCAGTTTGTTGGTCCAATAATTTAACTATGGTAGCACCGTAGATTGAACAAGTTCGACCTACTAGCTACAAGCGCTATTCAAAATATAATGATTTATATATTCTTACCTCTCAGGTTTCGATCGAACGAATGATCTGAAAGCTAGCGCACGATCTTCATATCCATGATAGCAAAAGTAAATGAAGCAACCTCAGAAATCCGTGTAAATGATAAAACACTGATTTGTCAAACGAAGCCATTCACCGATTCTTATGTGAGAAGTTCGCCTGATTTTTATTGGGTGTATTTGGATGTAGAATTGCCAGGCGTGATCAATAATGCTTCCGTTGTGCCTAGAAAACATGGTGATGTAAAATATAACTCCTACCTGTAATATTACAATGTAGAAACTTATGAGACAAAATGAGATTACAGGCTGTTTAGTACAGATTTCTACTAACGTACCATAAATATTTAGTTTTTAACGTCGTGTTCAAAAAGTCGTTCAAGTCCAGGGCAAAGTCACGTGTAATTCAGTGCTCGCCAAACTAATCACAATGATGTTAGCAGCCCCAGTCCGCACATAGCAGTCAGATTTGCAAGGTCACTCGGGCTTATCTTGCTTTCACTTAAAAGCACTGTCTAAATATTCACTCAATCACGGTGTACGAATAAGTATATTGAGGAATGCATCTCTAGTGGAACCTTTGATGAAGGCAAATCATTCCATCATTCGTCAGGTCCGACTACCCCACTCACGGCTTCTAGAAGTTCTCCCGCTTCAACGTACTTCCAAAAAGCTCGGAATTAGACTTGACATCAACGAAGATAATTAGCGACAGACTGGAGTATGTAAGATAGACGGTAAGACGGACCTGTGAATAAAAAGTTCTTCTCAGAAGCGTGAACGGAAGAGGACGTTTGTGGAAATTCTGAACTGAACAACTTAGCGACGAAATTTGCTGTCTATCATCACGAAAGCGAGTTGAATCAATCCAAGTAAGTAGTTCGCACTGCTGATCACTCTAGCGGTGCCTTGTAGGACATGTACGATAGCTCAATGAATCGGTCTTGTAGGTCATACATAACAGCCTTCCAGTTCCGACGTTTGATTGGGTGGGCTGAATAAAACACACCGCTATCCGCTCTGTTTGTATAAAGCGTATCTAGTCAGTATAACAGTAATGTTATTCCAATGCTTAATCGCTTCAATGGTAAACAGCTTAGTGATCTTATTGAAAAATCCTACTTGATTAGCCGGTCTACGAAACCACCTGATGGATTTTGTATGACACAGTGTGTTGGGTGGGTAATCGACTGCTAATGGGAAATTTATAAACTCAGTATACTTAAAAAACACCATTGTCAATATATCCTGTATATATACCGTTCTTCATATCAACATATAATTCGTTTTATTGTAGTATCCCTTTGTAGATTTCCCAAGATTTTTCCGGGGTGGCTGAAAGACATGCTTAAGTAATTTCGGAGCAATTTGCGGGAGTGCTGTAATGCTCTACCCAAGATTATATCCAATCCTTTGTTGATTTGTACAGATTTCTCCCCATCAAAATTAATGAGAGTTTTAGTCGACTCCAAGATATTCCCTTGCCTAACCAGATCAAAACCTCGAACAAATGCCCTACGAAACAACTCGGGTCAACATTGTACTTCTTATCCGTGAAATAGATTTCGATTGCCCCACAGTACAGCTCCTAAATAAATACAGACAACACTGTTTTTCATGCAAATTTATCCTAGTATTTGAACATATTCGCCTCTGTTAGTGACCTTGCAAATTGATTTTGTGTAGGTTCCCTCCCATTTCTCAAAAATTGAAAGTATTTTCCTTGACCTAGATGATGCGCAATCAGTTGTAGAGATGCATAAATCAGACAGTCTGAAAATATTTGAACAAAACAGTCAGATGACACTAATTACAATTTGAATCCGTTTGGCACAATCTTGTCATTCTTAAAAGTGTGACTAAAATGAGGGCAAAAACAACAGGACTAAAACAACTAAAAGGGCAAATCGGGCTGGATCATGATTGGTAGTCATGGCTAAAATTACATCCGGCAGAAATTGACAGTTGGTTTGTGCGAATCTGTTAATGCATCTATCCGTGCACAGTTATGGGAACATGTACAATGCTAGAACAGAAAGAATGCTTGAGACCGTGGCCAAGAAGCCTATTCCAAAGTGGTTGAGATTTACATTAACTCACCGCTAATGAGTGACATTCGGTGAGGACGAATTGCTTCTCCATCGATTACAAGGCACTTATCCACCACAGGTAGTAACATCAATAATGTATCTTTGTTTAACGTCTTGATAAACGCTCACAGCTCATGAATGTTCAAGTTTATCGAAGCATTGTAGATCAGCTGTCGGCGGCCAGTTCTATGCGCACAATAACAACTGACTTTCAATCTTTGTCTGTCGTGGGTTTGGCTGTGAGCGCCAATCACGATCCAGCCCGATTTGCACTTTTAATATTTCATCTAAGTCTTATCATTACTCATCAGTAATCTTAATATTTTTGTTCAAAAACAGTTCATTCACACCCTGGGATTACCGTGGCCAAACACCTGCAGTCAACCCATCCGACAATTTGATCTCGTCCCCCCCAACTCACCCCAATTAACACTGACTTCCCAAAACCCACCTGCCTTGTGATCATAACCACAACTAAGTCGTGTTTGTGTTTTACCCAGTCGCCTTACCCCCGAACCATTTCGTGATCAATAATTTTCCTTACAGTTTCTTGATTTGATACATAATTGTACCAGCCTAAGATGAAAATTTATCGAAAACAATTCTGTTCGCTGAAACCAGAACTGTTCTCAATGTTTTCTGGTTAGTCAAACGTTCAAGACTGATGAGTGTGCCAAATGAATACACACAGTAATTTATATTTTCCGACTATTCTGTTCGAATGGCTCAAAGGGTCTCAATGTTTCAAATATCAGAAAATGCCCAGCACTGGTCAACTGGCTTTAGAAACATTTAGAGAAAATTTCACAGGTGAGAGAAATTGTCGTAGGCAAATTAGTGAAACTTCAAACCACACAAATTTTGCACCTGCTACTCAGAAAATGGCTCCAGTGAACACGTTGCACGCATTCACACCGCATTCATACATGCTGTTTCAACTCATAAGCATTAGTTCATGCGAAAACACCCATTGACATAAGTGAAGCAGCAAAGTAGCGGAAAACACGTATTTCCCGTGGTTGATTATCAAGCTAACTACAACAAAGTCAAAAGAAAAACAGAAACTATAGTGAGTAAGAATGAAGTCAATAGATAATTCGGATTGTGTGTTTCCAAAAATTCAGCCAAACTTTCGAATTGTGAGTTTGTTTACTCTCTCACCAACGTGTGTTAAACTTCTACGTGACCTTCTTCCGAACTAAAGGATCAGTGTTGTACAATCGGATACTACTGGTCTGGGCAAGAATCGATACCTGGAATATGAATATACTGGACCAATTTTATGGTATTGCATAGAAAATCCGAACGGTATCTCTCATGTTAGTATAGTAGTTAGGATTAGGCAAGTGAATAGCAATCGCGCTTGAAACTGTTTTAGTCACGCGAATGCTCAACGACTTCCATTACCAGACAATCAGCTTTCAATCTGGTCAACATGGGCTGCTCGACGTAAGCAAATCATTGAGCACATACAACAGAATTTCGTGTTGACGCTCAACATCATGTGACCAATAATCAAGCAGACTAACAATTTCGAAAAATGACTGAATAACTGTTTGCAAACGCTTGGTCAGTATTCTGCGGTGACCAACGTTCTTCACCATCTAACGTGTTGTTTCCGTATTTATTGTGTTGTAGGTAGCTTAACGATAAAACATGGAACACTATCATTGTTCGCCACACTTATGTTGCTTTGTTAGCTTTGTCACAGAAACCCTAGATTTTATGGCGTCCGTCAAAGTAGACGAGTTGACCGAAATGGAGCTGTAAAAGAGAAACGACAAAATGCTTTCAGAGTCTGACAATTTCCCTAGGTTTATTGTTAATGCTGAGTGAGAGTTGCAAATAGCTGTGTTTTGCTCTAGCGACTCTTGTTATGTTGGCACTTCATCGTATTCTTATGTGAATAACACCAATACAATAATCGAAATATTGGTTTCAGTACTCAGTTGATAAATTATCAGATCAGAATAGTTCACTACCTAGAACTGAGGTAAAATACTCTCCCGAACCAGGTGTTGATAAGTAACTCAGACAGTTCGGTTCCCGCCTATCAGTAGTTTCAATTAAGTCCATCGGTCTGTTGTTTGCCTGTTGTATCGTTTCACTTTAAACGCTCTCAGCATACACCACGATAAACTTAAGTCAACCGAATAAACTGCACTTGCACTTTGTGCAATTGCCGAAGGGTTTATTCTCTCACTGATAGCAAAAGTTTAGTTACGCAGCCCACTCTACTGCTTTCACCGCCGTCATAATCCTCATCATAGAGAGTAAGAAATGAGTGGTTCTCACTTATGCTAAACTGCCGCAATATTTCCCCCTGAATTCCTTGATTTACTGATTGATTGCTCACTGATGTTGTGCCCTTTAATTTTTTTATCTGGATATATTTCAGCTACATCACGTCTAAGCCACATTAAGCTAAGTTTTTCCGCCCTTCCTAGGTAACTTACACCCATGCCACCTCGATAACTCACAACTGAGAAAGTTGTTTTGAGTCTAGAATTGTGCGCCCCGTTTAAAAATAAACATGTGGTTTGGGGAGTAGGTACTGCTTCTTCAGCCTCATGATCATACTGCCTCTGTTCGGTGCGCCGTCTTGTGAGTACTAACCGCTGGTAGTACAAGGTGAGATACAAGACGTGTTTAGACGTTTCATTCTCAAGAAGTATTGACCTACGAATTCGTAAGCAGTACGAGCAACGGGTGTGAGAATTGCTTAATTTTGCCCGGATATCTAGTAAAGAGTGGCTATCGGGGTAAACCGTGGATTGTTAGTGGGTCCATGAAAGTAGATCATAACACGGCATACCTACTGCAGAAAAATTAGTAACGCGTTTTCAACTCGCAACTGCACAGCGATTCGAAATGTAGCGGTATGGCAGAAGCAAATTATGTTTTTGTAAAATTGATGGGATGATGATCCGAAGAGCTTGAGTGAAACTGGGTTGTTTGCAGGTTTGTCTGGTTATCGGAGTAGCTCCGTCTGTAATCCGTAATCAATAGGCTAAGGTTTGGACGACAAATGTAAATTCCCCAATAGAGGTTACATTGAGATTCTTGTTTGCATCAAAAGTTATTGTAAAGAGAACCCAAAATTATCCTAGAAGTTCCGTGGAACTGGATAAAGCGTGACCTCTCAATGAGATTGAGTCATTTCTTGAGAACACCTCCAAGAAGAAGGCTACCTATTTTTAGACCCTTAGCAGTGAAGGCTGTTGAGGTACGAAGCCCCTTTCTCATAAATAAGTCACACAACAATCAGTGTTCACTCTTGTTTTCTGAATCTCCATCCAGTGCAGCAGTACAGGTCAGCACGTGGGGGTGTATGACCTCTAACACTCTCACAAACTAATGTAGACGTTTGTAGGGATCGTTTGTGTACGAACGTCCGCAAATGATGTAGCTAGGGGTGTCCTGAGTTTAGACTTCTGTTCGTTACTTACGTCGTTATGAAAATCAGGGTTACGCTGGGAACTCAGTGTTCACGATATTGGTAACACCGTTCTCTGTACTGCCTACGTTTTTGAGGAAACTTACCCGTAAAAGATTCCAAGGTTTCTTCGAATTGCTGTCGATCAACCTGGTTATCACTCAGTGCAAAATCTAATAACAGGTGTTCACAATAGAGTTTCCAAGGTTTCCCCGATAATGAAGCTTTCTGTAAAGAGAGAGGTTGTGAGTAACACCCAAACCATGTGCATCTCAGTTTCTTTCACTGAATACGCAGTTCTTCATTCGCTAAAATCTGAACACACACCTTGTGATACACAAGGTATAGTGTTGACTTGACCTGCGGTTGGCTGTAAAAGATAGCCACAGACTGGTTTGTAGTTATATAAGTTGTTCGGAAGTGGTGTTAACTTGGGTGAATCAACAATCATATACACTGTATGCCCCATATTAAATTTAATGTTCTTGCGCATTGATGAAACTTGTTGTGTACACTTCAAAGTTCCACTTATAATGGTTACAATTACAGCAATACACATCTCGTTTGGGGATATTTGGATACACTCAGGTCAGAAAGTGGACCTATCAGAGAACTTCGTTCGACCTCGAAGACCTGACGAAAGCCCAGTAGCGAACCTACAGCACATCCAGGTAAACAGAAGGCGACAGCACTAAGAGTTAAGTCAATCCATGGGTAAACATTTGGGGAAACTAGAGTGGTAACCCGCTACTACGCATAGAGTCGGTTGATCACAATGTTGTTGTTGTTGGAACAAATATACGGGTGAGCTGAGAAAAAACATGATTTAACGTGGCTAGATAATACAAGTTACAAGATGCGGGAAGTCTTTTTGAAAGAAGCACAATATCTCCGTATTATTTTCGCTCAAATAAAATACAGTTGTTTTTGCTACTGGCAAAGACTAATCATATAATATCAGTTTATATTATACACTTATTTGGAAAGGCTTATTTTTCTTGGTGATTTTGTTAACAGGAAACATAAAGTCGTCATCACTTTTGCCCTACACATTAACCAAACGTTTTTGCAAGCTAGACCATATGTACAATCAAATGCGTCATGACGTCTACACAGAGCATAGCTTTAACAATTCATTTAGCTGACAATCAACCCTGATTCGCTGTCATGGCTGATCGATGAAACAACTGCTTGATTCTAACCCGTTAACTATCAACCCGTCTGATTGATCAAAATTAGATACGTTTCGTAAGATGAACTGACTACTCGCAGATGGAAATATATCACATTAGTTAAAAGATGTTTCACACAAAACGTCAGTGTACAGGTAAAATCGAAATAACATACCGGAAGTTCGTACGTGAACTAAAAAGGACGAGGATATTTCACCTGACTGATTTGGAACAGACCTGTAAAAGTCACGACTCTCACTCACAACTCGATACATTATGCCGCTTACGCTTACTGAATGATGAATCATACAAGGTGAACAAAGCAATTGGTTATCTTAATTATTAAGTCTCTCTCAGTATCGGACCTTCATGTGACAAGTGCTGAATGCCGTTGATACATATAATCTAAATTTGACTGGGCACAAAAAAGCTTATCGTACACGGTACGTCACTCGTGGAAAACAAAATTCTCCGACAGATTAAACTGTTCACGGGTGACTGTTGAGCCGAGATTTCAGCTGAAGATGTTAGTTGGAAGAGTAGGCGTATAGAGATTGAGAAGTGAACGATTTAGTGGTATCACTGACTGACCCATATTGCAAACTGATGGTGAGTTAGTCCACAGATGAGATGCTAACTGACGGACTGGAACGAGTGAACTGGTGCTAATGGACCACGCCTCACAGCATACACTCCCCAAAATAAGTGACTGCAAGGACATTTATATCAAGTATCGTTTGACATAATGGGCGATTTTTCCAAGAGGTTAACCCTGCGGTTAACTGTTATGGTAATGCTCGTGAGAATAAGTTGTTCGTCAAAGAAAGCAAGGTCAATTGCGGTGGAATTCATATTGAAAATATCTTATACATTCTTTTTCAACCATGTATTACAGTAAGCATATAAAGTCCAATTAGTTACAGATGTTACGGATTTGAAAGGTTATCGGACTAATTAATGAATCAAGTAATGAATGGTTTACAGTTAAGAGTACCTAGATTATAAATATGGTGTAGTGAATGTACGCGCTTGGGAGTGCATCACATCGAACGCTGTTCTCTTTTATTTGTTGTGTTGACCTGATTGACTATAATAATAATAATAATAACAATAATAATAATAATAATAATAGCGCTTCTGTCCTTTCAGGTTCAATTATGTCAACTGGACTAAGCGGAAGCAGTTAAACAAAAGGGAGTTTGAATCAAATTGAACACCATCCAATAACTGTTCATGGCTTCCGCACTCAGATAAGCCTTTCGGCTAACCCACTTCGAAAAGAATTGCTAGAGTCGAGTTTCGCGCTTATTCGAGCTCATCAGTAGTGCATACTCATGTCCGGATCGGAGTCTGCACCCTGATCCTCTTGCTTGTGAGACTAGCATGTTAACCACAACGATAATGACCTCACAATAAGCCCGGCCGAATAATCGAATCCAAACGCTCAACCACAACCTTGTGTGAATAGTGTTCAGCTTGCTCGATCATTTCTAAAGGAGAATGAACAGAATCACTCTGTTCTATCCAATCGATAACCCGCTGATCAGGACTTCTCAGTTAGGTTGAAGTTACTATCTTCAATGCATCACATGAGCATGGTTTAAATCAGTAGTGGAAGTTCGGGGATTTAGGATCAGAGTGTAGACTTCGTAGTTGAGGTTTAAAGTCAGAGGCTTCGAGTGGTATCCACAAAGAAAACTCTGTTTGCTCATTTCGGAAAATCTTTATAAAATAAAAAGCAGGAAATGTACCAAATGTATTTTCAACAAAATCTTTTCTGGTTGTTGAAGTGATTAGGCGTCAAAATAAAAATGTCATATACAAGGTATGGTATTGGTCAATCTCTACACTGTCGATCTGTTCGTTTATGTTTGTGAAACCAATTTGGTGTTTCCTGCCTACTTATTGGTCAAGTTAGTTAAGTAATGACCATGTCGGTCCACAAAATGTTAGGTTACATAGTGGAAGGATGATGGCCATGACGCGGGACCAAAGTTCGCCGGGGAACCGATTGTGCTAGATTTGATGGAACTACATACAGAACAGCGATTGACCTGTCTCTGGTGGCTTCATGAATACCGTCGGTCATATGACATTCTTGACTAACTTTCTAACTGGTTCTTGCTGGATGGTTCGTTGTGATCCTTCTAAACAAATGACGCATAGGAAACTAGCGTAGTTTGCTAAACAATCGCGAACGAACGAGTAAATCATTAGAGATGAGTTTGGGTTGGCAGCTTGTCTCCCAGGTTTAGAGTGAGAAAGAGAGAACCGGTAATTGAAATAATCAGTCTGACTGCGCCGAAGGTTCTCACAAAGTAACAGGTTAGAAGACATGTTGGTGACCCAGTCAGTGTATCATCTTTGTCTTCATCACTTCACTTCACCAACCGCTTGAATCAATTATGGCACCTGAACAGGTTACATATTTTCCGCAACAAAATTGTTGGAGCAGTCATTCAAGTGCAGAGCACGAGCCTCACACTAACTTGTGACTCTACTCATCAGACTTTTATACCCCTATCAGCCAAACATTTGACTAGGTCAAATGTTTGACAAATGATAGTAACAACGGAAGCGTTGCTGTACTGGTCCAGAAAAACTACTGTTGCGACAAACGGGTCGTTTCAAATATTCAACCTTTATCTTACTCAGTGAGATGTCCAACACTTAGTCATCTAACTCCAGTTATAAAAAAATTCATCAGCTGATATGTGCAATCGAACTTTGAAATATCGGCCGTATTGACAAGTAAGTCCACGTTGCCGAAAACAAACGTTCCCATACGTTAACGTTTCGTTGGTCCCACCCGTTGCAAACGTAAATCCGCAGATTATATACAAGTCTATGGAAACATGAGCATTAGGTATATTAAGAGAGTGGGAATCAATTCCACGATAGTGATGCTGACTCTTTTGGCATCTTCTGTGATAAGAAACTTGGTCGCTATAGTCCCACCAACTGGGCTTCATTATGTGTCAACCGCCTAGCAATTTGATCGGGTCAAAATATAATGAACAAGATAATCAGTCAATTAAGCTTTCTGCTTTGAGGGGTGAGTACTGGTCGAAGACGTCAGGTTCATTAGTTCATTAGTGTAATTCCCGTTTAATTGCTGTTCTTTTAGCCATGCGCGCTCGTTTGTTGTAGATCATCCGAGCTGCGGCGACATTGGGTTTTAAGCGCTTCCATGAATTACAGGCAAAGATGGTTTGTCAAAGTTTGATCGTCGTTGATCCCAATAACACTAGCACCCGTTTCCACCGTTTATAAACAGCAGTCTCTCCAATAACAGTAATCTATACAATCGATATCCAGCCCTCGGATTGGTTCGCTAACAACAATAGTCATCCCGGAAACCATGGCAGGAGAAAGTAGCGTCTGCTCTTTCTATAGGCAGTTGGACCAGAAGGACCCCATTCTGTGATGTCCACCGGGAACACAGAACGGCTTCTAAGGAATGAGGAATTACTAATGACAAAGATAAGGGGATTTGAAGCAACAGTAAGCTGTCCGCAGACAACTCGGACAGCCCTAAGATTCCTGTATTACAACGTTTTCGCTGATCCCTGTAGCTTACTAAAACATTGATAGAACAGGGCTTCGGCGATCTACGTACACAAGCGAAGGATACCAAAAATACATTTTGCCAGCATTTTAGTAATCTGGAAAACTAAATTTCTTACACTGCCCGCACGTTCTAGAGAGTAGCCCGTTGTAATGAGACAAAACAGAGTCGGCTACGGTCATTGCAAAGGTGGAGAAGGCCATTTCACGGCGCCAAACCTGCAAGCCTGCCGAAGAGAAAGAGTTATCCGAGGAACCTTTAAAACATAGTGACTCAGTTGGGTTATTCCATCTAACATCAAGAAGCGGTCTCACGGGACATCGAAGATGCCTTCAGCGTGATGCTAAATAGAACAAGCAAACTACTAATCACCATCTGGATGAGGGCCTGCCCAACTTTTCGGGAAAGTCTCCCGCAAAATTCCCATCAACCGATTTAATGGGGATATTTTGGAGGCCAGGCTTCCAGAGAAACACTGCGGGTAGTAGTGCGATTAATATGATATTCTCTACTCTCCATCTTCTGAAAAAATGTCATATACGTAACCAGTCACTGTATACGGTTTTCGTGGACTTCATGGATTTTTTATCTGTGAAAAGCAAGACATTTTATATTATCATGATTGTGAAGTAAGCAAAAGCAATTAGTTAGTCATGTGGTTGTGGATTTGAGAAAAACAAGGTGAAAAAACTGAACTCCGTGGATGTCACCCTTTTAAGGGGGACCATGGTATCCGTAGGACCTAAACAAATATCTTCTGAGCGCACATATTTGGACTGCGCAAACTAATTCCGATCGATTCCGCGGTGGCCTCTTATGGAATCCTTTGGAATGACGACTGGGCAAGCCGTAACTGGGCTGGACAGCTACTCTCGATGAGACTTGGTGCCTTGAGTAAACAAGGTGCCTCAAAATTGCACTCGAAATGGACTTCATGCCGTCCTTACTGAACCACATAGGGTAGTGCTCACGTATTCTCTGGTTATGCGACCGACTTCGTCTGCCCTGCAGCAGCATGTAAAAGAATGATTAGAATATGTGGTCACACATTTAGGCAACTTATCTCTGAAATGTGCGTTGACTACCGCGTCGGATCTGAACGGGATACGCAGTTGTGCCGCCCTGTAGGTCCGTTCCGCCGAATTGCTTCTTCCAAAAGCCACCAGTTCAGCCAACTTTTCGCCTCTATAATCTAGCCTCATGTAAATCAAATTCTTTTCCGCAAATGGGAGCTTAACTTTCGGTTCTGTCAGTTCCATATGTCATCAGCGCAGAAAGAAGACATAGGTTGCGATATGTTAACATTTTGTTTACTGTCATCAGTCATAAACGTAAAACATGCGATTTATATATACCACACACAAATAGAGATAGACAGGGTATGTACACGTGATGTGACTGTATACTTGTTAATACCCTATCTCTATTTGTGTGTCATATATGTAAATCGCACGTTTTACGTTTACGACTGATGAGAGTAAACGAAATGTTAACATATCGTAACATATGTCATCCTTCTGAGCTGATGAAGTTAATGAAGGTAGCCCAATGTTTCAAAGTTCCATATATCTATCCACGAAGCTTACGAAGTTATGTAATTGGTTCGATGATAAATACCCGAAAACCTACTGTTCGTCAAAAACACTTTTTCATTCTATTGAACTCATGTGGCTATTAGAATCGTTAAAAGCAAGACACTGTGGACGGTGTTCGATAACTTTAGATGTCCACTTAAACTCAACAATCAAATCAAAATGTTGCCTGGTGGTATGCAGCCGGTGGATGCTTTCATCTCATCGACCACTAATGAGTTCGAAGTCACCAGTATTGTGAGGCATAGCTGTGTAATCCCAAACAAATTCATCTTGTTTGACTGTGAGGCAAATACCTGCTTTTCAGAACGGGGAGAATAACCCTCAAATGGAATACTACACCAAAATCGCATGCATACTTGACCCTCTGGCGGTACAAGCCCGATTTGTCACTTAATCGTGAGTCGCAGTTACCGGTAATTTGTTTTAAAACGATGAACAATAGACGCGAAAGGTGACCATGACTTTCATAACCGCAGTAACCAACTTCGAATTGGACTTCACCAAAGATAAGTGATCTTCGTCGTTTTCGTTCTTTTCTGCTGGAGTTGTTATATTTAAACTTGGAATCCACTCGAGCGGGGAAGAGATGAAAGGCCTCCCATATTTCTCCTATTTGGGTAGCAGTTTGTTCAAGAGTCGGTCCGTCGGCCGCGAAGGACAGTGTGATGAAAGCTGTTTGCGGACGTCTTGAAAGACAGGTCGAGAACAAGTGTAAGTGAAACCCGAATTGTTTGCCAAATACGCTACGATGCTGTCAACGTTAGTGTTTGCGAGCGTAGTTAGTAAATTGCAACTTCACAAAGACAGTGTAGCCCAAATTGCGCAGTGGTTTCCCTAGGCCTTTGGCCACACGGTTGTGTCGCGCACAACGTACGTCATGTGTGATCCAGTAGGATTACAGAATATGAGCAAGGCTTTCCGGTTGACCGCAGTTTCCATGGCAGAGAATAGAGTAGTCACTTTGGCCACCTCGTGAATTTCGGACCTTAGTTCGCAACGGATTACATGGGAGCTGGGTGACAAGAATAAAGATCCTGGGGAAGATGCGATCTGGGTTAAACAGCCAACAATTAGAGATTGGGCAGTGTGACACTTCCTGAAGACCAGGGCCGTCTAGCGAATGGTTGAGTTTATCTATCCACGCCGTATGGGCTTCCTCCTTGTTTGTCACCACTACACCCTGTATGCGTACTGGGATGTTCACTTCCCACAAGATAGGGCTAAACGGATTATCTTTGACCACATTCCGCAGAAGGGGACATTCACTGGAGAGAAGTCTCTACACTCGAGATTTGCGTAAGATTGCAATAGTGGTAACCAAAGTTGGGATGCCCAAACCGCCCAAACGAATTGAGGTATGGATGTAGCTGGTTGGTTTGTCTCTAGGAAGGTGGAGCCACTGTCGAACAAACCGGCGAATCGTACAGTCCATAGCTTTGTGCGTGTTACGGTGGACTCGGCTCAACACTAATGAGTGATACATTCTTGGGATTAGATGTTGCCTCAGAAGTTGAAGGAGTTTATTTGGTTTCAAGGGTATTTTGTGTTTTTTTTCAGCATCGTACGAAATTGCAGACGATGATTGTTGAATTCTTTACCTTCCCAAGTGAACGGGATACCCAGCTATGATACCGTGTTGGAGGCACTTAGTGAATGGATAATGTCCTGTCCGAAGTTGACAAATTCATCAGAGATGGCGGTTGTGTTATGTTTATGGTCACCGCGTATGACCACGAACTTAGTCTTGTGCCTGTTGATCTTCAGCTCGGATAGTTCCAGGGCACTTGCGGCGGCTGAAAACGTGTAAGATTCTCGGCTAAAAGGATCCGATCGCTGGTGTAGGCAAAACCGCCAACCGGTATGTCTTGGAACTGGTAACCAAGCTCCGGTCGAGATAGTGTCAACACCTCATCCATTGCGAGGACAGTGGGTCACCCTGGCGAACACCAAGCTGAGACCGGAGAACGAAGCCACTGGGCGCGGCGAAAGCACTCCGATAAGAGTCAGCAGTGTAATGTGTTAGAGGTGGAGGAATGTCAAAAGCTCGGGCCGATCTTATAATCGAATAGTATGAGATAGAATCGAACGCTTTGGACAGGTCGATAAAGGCCGTACACAAACTTGAAGACGTGGTGCACGAGTTACGAAGCAATGTATGACGCGGTGAAATAGCCTCAGCACTTTTGATAAGAGAAGCCGATTCATGCTGAGACCAATTGGATCCGACGGTTTTCATGGACATGAGCTTCTCATGGTTACGTTCGACGGAATGTGCACGCCTTCTGTTTTGACTGAGACAGATTTTGGTGGGAAAACTGAAGTCGCAGTTAGCACAGTTAAAGACTGCTGCAAGCTGAGTGTCCGCTTCCTGCTCTGGACATTTCCTGCGTCCATGCATACGAGTATGCGCCGACAAGCCAGCGTTCGGTTTGCAGATCTGGTCACATTCTGAACAGGTGTACTCCGCTTGCCTATCCTGTGTAGTGGTAGTTGTCTGCACGGAGGTGCTGGCGGTAACTTCATCGTATTGATCGATTTAAACCAGGTGGAGTGGTTGACTCTGTCTGGAGTTGCTGAACTCTTGACCAGTCTAGGTTTACATCGAGACCGCCCAGTCGGTACCACCTGGACAACGGTATCTCGTCAGTCAGCAGCGCTGCCGATGAGATATTAGCAAAGATAACAAAGGCACTGGTTTCCTTCGCCAGCATGCGTCATATGTGGCATCGAAAAGGCATTCGTTTGTCACGGAAAGGAAGAGTGAATGATGTTTCTGTACATTTTGTTTCGCTCTACGATTGGGGAACGTGGCCTGTTCGCAACAAAGTTATGAACACACTTGCTGTGTTTGACAATCTATGTCTTTGTCAATTAGTTCACATTAAGTGAACTGATCATGTGAGCAACACGGCTGTTCGTCGGTGTGTATTCCGGAACGATTGGGATGCGCAAACCTTTGGTCAACCAATCGTGTTGCGCAGCCTGCGATGGTTAGGCCACGTATTCCTCACACCAGCTGAGCGTTTGCCTCCGCAAGCAATACATACTGTGTCCACAAACAGATGGATGAAACCGTGTGGTATTCAAGCACCAACAAGACAGCTCGGTTCTTCGTGATCATTCAAATCGGTGGTTAGAAACGCTAATTGTCGAAATGTGACTAAACAGTCAGTCTAATTCATCAAGACGATCAATTTTCACATATGAATACTACCACAAGTTCAAAAGTAATTGTTTTTAAACAGCGGCTGAAGTGTAGAAATAAAAATAGAATAGCGCAATTATTAGATAGTGATGTATAAGTAAAGTAACAATTAAGTCTGAAATGGTCCACACTCGTTTGAGCTTTGGAAAAAATACTCACAGTTCTTTACCACACTCTCAATATCGAGTATCGGCAAAATTTGCGCTTAGTTGCAAGCATGCAGAAACATAGGAGAGGGTTGTATCGAAAAAGTAGTAGTAGTATTTCTGGGAATGGATGAGAATCGTTATCCATCAAGATAGCGGTAGCATGCCACAGGCTTGTCTTCAGTTGGAATTCAACAATAATGCCGCATCGATAAATGGGTATAGTGCGGTTGCTATGGCTAAAATTTTGCGCACTTGTTCCAGATATGATGGTGGAGGGTAGTTCTCATGGACTTATCATCAGCGATGTCAACATTCCCTCAGCACTTATTCACATGCCAACCCAGGTTTAACCTGGAGAAGGCCTTTTAAATAGGCTACGCTACAAAATCAAAAGCTTCGTTTCCCGATGGCAGTAGCAATTAACAAATAGAAGTCACATCTCTGTGTACAGAAAGACTTGTTCGTCAACACCAGATTATCCTGGTAACTGACGTGCATGTATGTGTGTTTGTGTGGTTGTTGACTTTATTGATCGGTTTCACAATGTCCATTGAACTTTGCTATATAAACCCACAGACTACAGTATGTACCTGATGAGATGCAGCGAATTGTGCTCGCGATATTCATTTTGCAAAAAACTGCTTCTAACTCTCGTGTTCCATTGTGTTACGGAGGATATTTGTTCTTCTTGTGGGTTGTATTCTTTTGGTGAGGTGACCGCCGGATAGATTAATTAAGTTTGCCGAATAGATGTTAACCACTTCGATTGAAACGTCTGTGGGTTACCACACAGCACGTGTCGGATGTGTCACTCTCAGCAACGTGTTCTAATTAGGTTTCCAAATAGTTACAACAAGCTGTTGCTCCCTTTAACTAAAGCATAAATACGGTTCACCTGGATACAGTTTTCACACATAAACGTTGGTACACGTGCTAATTACAATCTGAAAATGGTTGAGACCGAACTAGCAGCCTTTGGGGAAAAGGAGTGAAAAATGTTCGCATGGACTTCCTGTCCTGTTTTGATGCGAGTGAGTCTAACTGCTATTGCGTCGAACGAGGAGAAAATAGAGAAAATATCGAATGGAAATAAATTGCCATTTTTTCAAACATCCACGGAAGTGTCACTATAACGCGTATATTCATGAATGACGTTTACGCACGTTTATTTCGTATAGAGATTTAAAACGTTCAGCAGATGTAACACCGAATGTCAGATGCCAGACAATCATAGTGTATGGGGACTTCATTTAAAAACGAGAATATACAGGAATCAGTTCAACACGGCCGACGGCTGATGCACTTGTAAAGCTAACTAATTGATCGGCTTAATTTCTTACTCATTATGTAACGTATATAATGCTTTCGTAGTCCGAGATATTATGCTTTCAAAAGTCGAGTAACTAACACTTTCTGAAAATCAGAAAGATTAAGGAACTGAGTTAACACTGGTCAATTTGTGGTAATCGTGCCGTCTTGCTATAAGCGCTAATGAAATCATGTAAAGTTGAGTAAAATGTATGTGAAACAATCTCACTAAAGACACTACTTAGCAGACTTCTGTGAAGAACTTGAGCATACCTTACTCGTCGAGTTACGTGTATGTCTAAAGTGGATGGTTTTTGTCTTTTGTAATGCCCTCAATGTACATCATGAATGGGTCGGTTATACAACAGTATACGACGATTGACGCACACTGCTGCAAACAACATAACCATCTAGCCTTAAAATTATGTTCTTTATACGATTGGGTAAATAATGCACAATGACGTATTTTAAAAATCACCAACTGACACCATAAATGGGCCAACTTATTGAGCACCCAATCCTCCCTAATACAAAATTGCAGAAAGTTGATAACTTTTGCTGAGAAACGTACCTACGTTTTCTAACGATGGAGTGAACCATTGCCAACTCCCAGGTGAGACAATTAGACAATAGAAAGCTTATATATACTGTTTAACAATAATCCTAGAAATCGAGACAGTGAGAAAGAATATGTCAGTGTTTTATAAGGGACGGTTGTAAAACGTTAGCACAAAGTCGCACAGTCACAAAGACGGCTGACAGGCACTTATGTTCTTCATCTGCCGAAGTAAACAAATATGGACCGATTTCCTTAGTCGAAAGAGACTGACACCAGTGCGATTTCTCCAGAAGCGGTTGATACACAGAACTCCTTGTATTACGTCTTTTTGGAACGATTTGATTAGCTTATTACTCAATTTCCTAACAAACGCAGTGCGCCGTATAACTGCATATTAAACTCAGTCTAAAGACATGCTAC
Organism: Paragonimus heterotremus; assembly: GCA_013368495.1. NCBI lineage: Eukaryota > Metazoa > Platyhelminthes > Trematoda > Plagiorchiida > Troglotrematidae > Paragonimus > Paragonimus heterotremus. The sequence goes on from LUCH01000547.1 coordinate 76,646, forward strand.
CCAATACCCAGATTGTGACGCGCTGTATGAGCTCTTAGAACATTATGCAGTTTCTCCGGCAACTATTTGTTTGCGCGTCATCTGCTTGTAAACTGTCTATAAAATACTGCAAATAGTTTCAGATAATACTTTCGGAAATTAGGTGGTTTAGCAAAAAATCACAATAACGAAGCCACCCGTGTAATATACAAGCCGGCCGTCTCCATTTGGATTGTTCGTTGCACTCGTAGACCAAATTTGGAGCAACGTAGAGACACGGAGGTACAACGTTCTTCCGAAGTAGAGGTTTCAACAACAGTCCTATAAAAGGAAACAACACAAACAATCGTGAGTCAGTCAGTAAGTGTCAGTTAGTCATGCATACAACCTGCATAAAGGAAAACTAAAACGGTGTCAACAATACAGCAACACGTCCTGTTACACACTTCAAATTCAACCCGTGCGCGCTTGCTAGTTTCGACTGCACGTTACATCAGTATCAAGCATCAGTGCGATGATGTCCTATATGACTCATTTACATGCAAGTTGATTTTAACTCCTATCATCTGGAAACATCTAAAACAGGAGACTTTGGATCCACAGTTGATGGTCAAACCACTAGACCTGGCTTGAATGCAGTCTCAGAAGTTTCACATCCTAAGTACGGTTAGTAAGTAAGGCGATGATGCACCAATGAATTTGACTGCTTGCTCCTTTAAGCGTCAGGCTCTACTTGTCACCAAATGTACACTTTCTTTCTGTGGATTTCGTTATTGTCCACGATGCCAAATGTTCTGCAAAAGGGGCCTAGCACCCAATCTGTGCTAAAAGAGGTCACCTTTTGAAAATCTGTTCATTTATTGATTGCGGCGAACTTGCTGCATCCGTGGCGACTTTAGATTTTTAATTCTTTGCTATGTCAGCATAAACTGCTTGTTATCACAGATGTTACCGTTAACGAAGCTGTTCTGTGAGGATGGGAAAACTGAATCACTGAGGCAGTCGTCGGTCATAGTACACGGCATATATTAAATCCGAAATAATACGTTGATCGATTCCTTGTAAGTTGGCCAAGTGCGATTAGTAGGCGTTGGTTTGTACCTCCAAGACTACACTGTAGTCTACATCGCCCTGTACAACTCAGTGTTCTTCCAAGTCACTGTACTGACCTTTTGATTGTGCGTGATTCCACGTTGAACATCTTTCATGTTTGATTACAGCTTTCGCATCCAGATAGATATTCTACTCAATCTACTTGAAAAGAAGCACTAGGCTTCCCTCTTGTTAGAGCATATTCATGCCACTGCCAGTTTTAGAAATCCGACCATGTTTTCATGAGGGAACCGTGTTGACCAGTGCGCCACTTACCTCACATTGAACACTACCGAATTTTCGATGGGCGCTAACAAGAGCTAAACTCGAGTCGAAAGAAGCTGGCTGATTATCTAACTGCAAAGACTGTGGTCAGATGGGAGTGGTGTTCAGTTTGGAATTAACCAAATTCCCGACTACCAATCGGTGAGCATGACTTGTCTGAAATGCACAAAAAGTTAGAAATTTCTTCCAACGACAATAAGTATCTGTCCCTTTTAAATGATCTAGATGCGGTATGTTTCGCTACCTCAGGTCTTTCCGCTGACCATTCTCCAGACTGTGAACCTATGACTATTAAACCCAGCTGTTATCTCTTTCAGCGTAATCCTCTCATACGATGAGAAGTACAAACGTTACTACCAATGAACTTCACAACTTTGTATGACAACTAAGTAATGTCAAAACATCGATTGCCGTGGTTAGTCTTATGCATATCCTTTATCAAGAATATAAGCTGTAATGAGGGAAATACCTAAATACAACTTTTCAACGTTTTTATTATCGAAAGAGCCTACAAACCCTTGAGTGTGTACCAACCCTTTCTAATGCCAAGATATACAATTCAAAGTTACTCGTGGGATTGCATGATTTCAACGAGATGGAAACTTGAATGGAACTTCTCTCCATGTCGACAGCCCTATTGTCTGCAACGATTATATCAATGAATATGATTCGAATCTGCTGATGTTTAGTCATAACTCAAGCAACTGGTCTGACAGTGAATCTCAATGTACGTGTTTTTTAATACCGATGAGTTAGTCTGTTAGGTTTCAGAATTTACGACATTATGTGTTCAAATATGAAACAGTTTAAATTCCATTAGGACTTGTAGCTTGGAGCGATTTCATACTATCTTTCTTATACTTTTCACCAGTGAGCCGTGCCAGTGAGTACTGTGTCCCGACATGTTCGTCGTAGTGGGAACGGTCCAAGTAGTAGCAAAGTACTCACTGCCTACTAATGCACACAGGACGGCAAAACCAGTATAAGAAAGAGGAGAAAACGAAGGAGTTTCAAGAAACAGAAATGTTCAACAACTTTATGGATACGGACGCGTAATCGACTCTGGTAAAGCGTCGTTATCCATAACCTTTTTAAACAGCAGTCTGAATGATCAAGCGCTCCAACCGAGTGCACGGCTTCTATTTACGTTGATCAGCAGGGCCCTCATTGATTTCATGGCCTGTGATCACGTAATCGCTCGACCGTTTTGAAGTTCGTTCTAACCATTATCTGTGTACTAAGCGGCAGTCATTCCGACCAGAAGTACCGTTTGCGACTTATCTGTTAAAGAGTGTACATTCTTATTTCTTTAGCTATTGATCACTAACTTGTGCATGTCCTACATACATGCCGATAGGCTGTTGTGTTTATCACATTATCAAACCATCGAACAAGAGTTAATTGTTGAAGACAACGGTGGTCAAAACCCGAAAACCTTGACCCATCTTCCGTACGAATGAGCTAAAACTTTGTTCTACTGAATAAAGCTTAGTGCATATATGTATATTAGACCTTACTTTCAAACAGTAATTAAATATTCTTGCAGTTTCACAAACAACAAAGAACAGCGGATACACTACGTGCGCCATCTGTGTTACAAGCCGATGATATGATATTATCAAAGTAACTAAAGCGGTGGACTGCCTCGAGCGGTTTGTTTGAAAAACAAACCAGGAAAGTGCCAATACAATCTCCAAAACACAATTCAGGCATTAAAGGTACAAATTTTATATAACGCGCAAACTCCAGGTCATTTGACCGGTTCAGCCCGGTCTATGTTCTCACTGCAAAAGAACCAATTGGAGCAAGATATTGTCCGCATATTCATTATTGGTATGTGTTAGGGCGCCCACCCTGTTACCGTTCCAGGGCCGCCACCGTCGTGAGAAACTGTTCAAATCGGCTGAGACTTGTTACACCGCTAGGCACACGTTTTGGGGGTGGAACAAATTTCTATATTCGAACGCGTCTTCTGGCTTGCCTTGAATCGTGATACTATTCGGGACCGAGATTTTGGGCGCTAATATTACGGGGACAAGAATCCGAATTTTGACAAACGAATTACGATAGCTAGGACAAACCAGCGTACGGCTTAGAAGGGTTTACAACAGTATGTTCCCTACCTGACAGAGGCTCCAATCCAAAATCCCTGGAACTTCTGAGAGCTCTTTACGTACTATTGTCCGTCACACCGTTGAAAGAAAGGACTGAATGCTTCCGTTGAACGCCATAGAAAGTGGAAAACAATCAAAATTGCAGCTCATAAAATGCAACCTGCAGTCACAGCTTGCACAGAGCGACTTGAACAAGTTTGAATGTAACTGGTACTTTACTGCAAGGAGGACGGCTCCAGAAAAAAGTTCTAGAATTCAAATCGGAAGCATCTTTTGGATTCAGAACAAAATGTCAATGCTCCGTTGCTTGTCTGAAGGCGAAGACATATTCCGTGATCCCACGGCTATATCGCACACATGACAGTTCTCTTGGCTGGTTCTTTCTGTGTCAGAAGCCGTCACATTACGAAAACTGATAGCATTTTAGATGGGACACTGTGGTCTTTACATTATATCCAGGAATTTTTCTTGAAAATGAGTAGGACCGGTTATAAACGTAAATTATGAATCCTCTTCTTGAACTATCTAAGATAATCAGAAGGTTAATCAGAGAAGGCGTTTCGATAGTGATCAGCGCCTTTTTGGTTTGCGTCAACCGACTTTGGCTGAAGTGCGAAGTCTAACATCACATAGACAAATATTCACTGGGATCCACTCGAGCTTCAGGTCTCAGTGCAAACTCTAGTTCCGCCTGGCCGCACCATTCCGCTTCATCATCAAAAGAGACTATGTGGAAGAATTCCCTGATTCTATGTATTCTCTAATGACAAATTCAAGGGAATGTGAGTGCTAAGTTCATAAAAGGGTGTCTTAGAGGCACAACACCCATCAGGTCCCAGGCTCAGAGGTATGCTCGCCACAGCAGTTTGCTACCTTGCTTGTCGTAGCGTGCGGAGCTGAAAGCGTCAGCGTATACCACTCCTCTTAACTTCAGAAAACACAATGCAGAAGACAGAAATTCAAACTTCAGAAGATAATAATAAATGTAAAGGTGATCGGACCTGTCTTTTTCAATAAATTTTACTGTTGATACCTTCTCATTGTTTAGGTCACGAAAAGAGGTTGTCTTGAAGGACCTTACTTCAAATCCCTAAGTCAGAGTTTAACCCATGATACAAAAGATGCATGGTCTTTATGGGACCTTGTGAGAGTGTAGAGTTTCGACAGCACGAATGGTTTAACAGCATCAAGTTTGTCTAACTCCAGTATGAAATTATTAGGATACTACCATCTGATTGTGCGTACCTTTAAGTGATGTGCACGACTACAAAAACTATACTCAGCATTTGCATTATCCCGAGAATTATTCGATTATGTTGAATGATACGACAGAAATCGGTGATATCCGTCGCCCCATCAACTGGTTTTTTTATCGGAGTTAATACCCGTAACCCCACCTCCCCTAATCGGATGGCAGCTTTGACTCCACCGTTAGTTCTGCTATATGCTCACAGGGTCCTGTCTAACTACTCAAGCAATCTAACATTATCATTGAAACTCCTTGTCAACCTACTGCTCTCCTTTGACCTGTCTAACACGGATGTCCCAAACAGGAATGAAATCCTGGTACGCATAGCTTTCCAAATAGATGGAGTTTACGAGCTTGACCACCAAGTCAAGATATTAGAATATGTCGGACGTGAATTCAATAGAGATACGTATACAACAATTGTCTTTGTTTTTTTCGGTGCCTGAAAAATGAATTAACTATGACCTCGGTAGTTGATTGCAAAAGAATTGCATTCCCAATTGTTGGTATTGACGCGTTTGACAATACTATCACTGAAACGGTAAACCATAACACCCTACTAATAGTATTCATTTTAAGGACCACCTATACCGACGAACCATATCACTCTGGCAATGGTAGAATCTATTCAGCATCTCGTGGTTTAACGTTCTGTTGTAGCTGTGCATTAGCATATTTAGAAGAGAAGAATGAAAATGACAAGATAAGGTGATGTTCTGTGAAGCTTCTCGCTTTTTGTTTTAATCTAATCCACATGCTTGGTGATAGAAGCAAAGGGGCAGACAGTTTTCCGTAAATTTTTACTTTACTCTGTCTAGTGTTACAAGTTTAATGTATATATGGCTTCCTGCCATCTTTGTATACTTTCATTAGTTCATTTTACTTGTACAAGAAACTTTTCTTCTCCACTTGGAAATAATAGAATGGGAACACAAGAATGCAACTCATATGTGGACGTGAAACAGAGGTCATTTAAGACCACAAGAAGACTTCATCATAACAGCACAGCTCTTTGAAAGATATAGTGGAGATTTCGAAGACACATTACTTTCAAGAACCTGCAATAAATATGCAGTAATAATTACTGGTAAGATCTTACGTTCTCACCTTGCGCATCCTTCTACTGAAATTTCAGTGACCACAGCCATAACTTATCCGTCAGCCCCGCTCCCAGTGTTTGGCGTAGTCTAATTAATAAAAACGTCTTTTATTTCCGATTGATTTGCAGCACACTTACGTGGATGAAATGTTGGGACAAGTTGGACAACCTCGTATAACCCACAGCAGAACAGGTGGGCGAACGGCCAAACGGAAACTTGTGGAAAAACATAACTGTCATTTTGCAGTCAAGATAATTGAGCATTTTACATTGTAAACCAGCCTTGTTTGACAAGTTACATTCTAACAGAACGCTTTTGTTTGTGGAGACAGAAGCTACGGCACGTGGATGAATGTTCGCGTATCATCAACCATTAACGTCTGGTTTACCATCTTTACTGCCCAGTGACGCTTGTATCTGTTCTCACGAAATAAACTGGCCAATCTTGTAAATACTTCCTTGTTTGAGGAGCATAAAATTTCTCAATGCACCAGGCAGTACATTGAGTGTAAGCACTTAGGGTGGAATTAATCATAACAGATCCTTTTTGTTGTAACACTACACGATCTATCGTGCAGCGGTATATCGTTTTGCCAGTGTAAAAACGTTTTTAGATGTTTGCTCATTTCAGCAAAATGCGTTTGATAATAAACGCCCTCGTAATAAACTGCTGCAGCTAGAATCATTAACGATGAAACCGACAGAGACAAACCACCCTTGTCCATCTGGCTAACTAGCATCTCATCCACGGACTAACTCAGCATCCATCCTTAACATGGTCAGTCAGTGTTACCAGTGAATGGCACACTTCTAAGTATGCATACCCACACTCTTCCAGCTCAATGCTTGGAATCTGCTCGCGCCTCATCAGTCTGCTTTCCACGGTTTCATCGATCCGAGAATTTATTTTTAAGATTGAGTTGAGTTGAGTCAAATTTTCTTTTTGAGGAACTGACGGTATTCAGCTAGTTTCACATAATAGAGAGATAATCAGTAATGAAAATAATTAACCTTTTCATCTACACTGTATGGTTGGTTATTCAGTCGGTACAGGGGTTTTGTTACACTGAGTTTTGAGTGTGAGACATGTCTGGTTCCACTGAGCTACTTCGTCCCACTATGCTCATCTATTTCTATCCATATGAGTGGAAACATTATTTTGAAAATTTGACAGGCCGCCTTGTCCTTAGTTTTAAAGCGGTTATCTGCTCTGATCTAGGCGGAAAACCGGAGTGCACGGAGTAAATCAGCTGAAACTGATGTAACTTCGCTGTCAATTGAAGTGGTAGTTAAAAGAAGGAAGTGGCGATCTCTCGATTTAGCAGATTTTAGATGAATAGAAGAAAGCTGGTCATTGATAGTGCATGGAAGCTGGGAGTACAATGTGCGGCCCTTGTGAGTTTTCAGTTTAAAATGACAAATGGAATATCCACCTACTTGCGATAAAAGCAACACAATTCATACAGACGTTCACTCCAACATATATGTCGTGAAACCAGTTCTCCAAAACAGCTAAACTGACAATTAAAACCGGTCAACGTTTCAAATTGGAAGCCACACGAAGATCACCGTTGTATCTTTATTGTGGTTAGTCACGTGCCCATCCTTCACATAAAAAATACGTTTTTCGTTTTTATTTTCTCTTCAATGTGAAACTTCATTGTGTCAAAGTTACCTGACTTTGTATTCAGTGTAAGAACATCACTCACAGTTCACTCGATGCTACCGCAAAGGAACATTTCGAACATTTTTCTTACAACGTTAACTTCTACTGGATATTCTGATAATATAAACTAGGAGTTTATTGACGATCTCTAACCGCTGCTGGCCCTGACTGCTGGGATACCACGAGAGGTTTTGTAACGAACAGGATTTGGACACCTCTTGCACAGATGACAAGTTCCGAGGTAGTAGGTTTTCTCGGTTTTCAGACTTTACTTATTCGGACCGTTGACGATATGTGATGACAGTTGTTTGCTATGGGAATCGAGAACGCCACCAGATTTGAAACAGAAAGCAGAACAGTCACTTCGGAACTCTCACATGTAGATCGTCCATGAGGCTCTCGTTAATGTGTAACCAACACGATGCTGCAATCTTGAAGTGCTTTATTTAAATCTGTCGCCTAGTGATGGAAACCTGTAGCTGAAATCACCAGTAATAGCTTCAGAATATAAAGTGCAATATCGTCAGATTATGAGTATCCACATTAATCATCGAGATGAATTCTGCTGCGTATGCAAAAGGCGCCTGGCCAGGAAGATCGTTTATCGCCAGATATCAGTTATAAGTTATACAAAATACATCACAGAAATCGTGCATGCAGTTTTACACTGCTGGTATGGGTGTGGCTGTTTATCAACAGGATGGAGACAGTCTGACCTTCAAAATTCTTTTTACAGAACATTTCCGAGTGTTGGTCCATACATCTGCAAGCCCAGAAAGTAAGTTCGGCACTCTTTTTACTTCGTGCCCTACTAACAAGTAGCCCTGCTGAGCAGTAAAGCGCAGTGCTGGAATGCTGTGAAGTTACCACATATCATATTCTGAATGGTTAGTGGTGAATGGTGATGCAATTATATCTTCTCGAATTTGAATCTGAGGTATCATGAAAATAAGGCAGCTACCACCTTAATGTAGTTCATGTGAAGTCAATATGTTAGAGTTGCTATTTTTAGAATTTTAGTCCTATCAGTGTTGAACCATTCATATTTCACTTACTTAATGAAATCAGTCACAAAGCGACCACAACGAAACAGTAAAACCGTTCGAGGAATTGGTAGAACTGGAGAAACCCGCTGAAGTCAGTCGGTGATCATTTCACTAAGTGTAATGATGGTCAGATTGTCACATTAATGCTAGTGAATGTGCTGCCCACAACTGGCAACCCAATCGATATCTCTGGTGAATGACTATCTTTAGCTGCTGGAGGAGACACACGGATGTGGAACAATTATACGGAGATTGTGAGACTCCTGAGAGTTACGTTTCTCAGCTCATTTCTAGTTCTAACTTTATCCGTGTTTTCCCCTATCCAATCAGTAATACCACATTATGTCCTGGAGTAGTGCATTATGTACATTTCCACGAGGCAATAAAAACCAGCCCGAACTCCGAGTAATATTAACTGAAAGTGTGTGAATTCAAACTGTTAAGCTAAGACACGTTCTGAGGCGGTTTCACCCAGCGGTCTAATTCCTTCAAAAACATTAACGCCCATGTTGCCCAGCTTGCATGAATTTGATAAATCAGTATTTCTTGCTGAAAGTAGTCCAATGTATCACATCCCAAATGGTTTCCGTGCTTGGCCCGTCTGACCTTACGCACTTATTGTCGACGATTTCGGTGACAATGAAAGTCCACAGAAGGGTGGTTTACAACAGCACACTTATTTGAAGAACTCCATGTAAAAGCCGGAAATTTTGTCCTGTGATGGATCTTTCACATAATCTCTCTAAACTTTACATGCATTGTTCCAGGTGTCGATATATCCACCATCTCTTGTGATTTGTAAAAGCCTTTCAGAGCTATGACTCCTGGCATTGCTACGTACGCTAAACCAAACAATTCACAATGAAATAATAAATGTATTCATTGCCTTGGCCAGCATATTCTTCAGGTCTACATACCAACAAAATTTCTGTGAATACCATAGTGACAAAGTGACCGCACAACAGTTTCTGCCATAGGTTTTGTAAACGGCGTGCAACAACGTCATCATTTTTGTGAACAAAACTAATGGAGACAGGACATACACATTTAGAACGTGGTGTTGATAGGCGCCACAAAACTTGACTGGTACTTGCAGCACGGATATGGTTTGAGGGCTACTTGGACCTAATTTCATCGTTCCATAGGAATATGATTTGAAGCCAAATATTTTGGTCTATTTTGTTGGAGCTTCCACTCCAAGTTTCCCAAAACTTCGCCGTGCATCCTTCTGGAGTTATCGGACACAAAACAAATGGCACACGATAAATTTCTGGAGGTCGCGGGTACTTAGTCCATTAGTTGTTTGTTAGTGGTTGATTTGATTCAGTCTTCAGTTTTCAAATTCAGTCTCCTCAGAGAGTGTACGGAACAACCTCTTGCTAAAAATGTGTTTCTATAAACACCTAATTCTGCTGACCACCAGTTCAGTGAAACTTATTCGGTTCTGTCTTTCTGGGTCTCATAATCTAGTAACCTATATCAACGACCTGTGATTAAATTTTAAGATGATAGCCCATACATCACGGAGTCCAGATCACTGTAATTACGGCAGTTAGTTAAGTTCGTTGAATGTCACACTTCCTTTTAATTCACTGCAAGCTTTGAGAAAGGAGATTGTAAGATCTAGATAAAGTCGTTTACGTAACTCATGCTCGCAGTTTAGTCAATCGCGGTCCTGGCAGTAGATGTTATCAAGCGATTGACCTTACCATTCCATCTAATATACCTAATTGATAGTTGAATTTTGGAAACTCGTACGAATATTGTCGTCCAGGTCACCCTTAACTCTTGGGAACATGCTCGGTCATTACTGAGTGTTCCAATGAAAAACTGCCTCAATTCACGCCCATCAAATTAAATCTAAAGGGTAAAACAAGGTCACAGGAAAATAAGTGCTTTTTAAATGCTCCTTGCTATCGCTCTGATTCATCTCAGTTATTGGATAAACTCAAGTTCTCATAATTGGATCGATGTCATTAAATATTTACGGCAGCAACATTATTTTGGTCGAACAACGAATACACGATAGAATGTAGTAGAAACAACACATCTCACAATTAACAACCAGGAAAACTTGCATAAGTCTGCCTGTCGTTGGTTTATGTTGGCGGTCGGATCTGGACTCAACATCTCTAATATGTTTCCTGTAAACGGTTAAAACTCAGTGGAAAATAACCACCTTTTGGAAACAATAAAAGAACGAACTTTTTCCGCAAATTTTTGATGATATGACCGTTTATTGACTGTTGCTGCCTCGTACATGAAACAAAGGTGTTGATCACTGCGTCACTGACCTCACTTTAAGCACGGTCATTCGAATTTGATAATTCGGTCGTGCCTAATGTAAGGTCAGTGACGCAGTGATCAACACCGTTGTCTTAAGAAAACATAGCTTGATTTCTAGTCCCGGCTGCGGCAAGGATATGTACTACTGACTAGCTCTAATGAGAACGAAACTCGAGTCTAGTGCTTTTTTAAGAGATCGGCTAGAATATCTATATGAACGCGAAGACTGCGATCAAGTGTGAGTGATATTCAAGTTGAAACACGCCTATAACAATAAGATGGAGTAGACATTTTAATCAGAAGCGTAATTTAGAATGCATTATTAGCTGAGACTCCTTACGATATGATAGCTCAGTGACCACGTGTCAAAGTATATGGACAATAATATATGGTTGTTTTATGAATCAAAAGAGGAATAAAATTTATTATGTTTCATAAAATCTAATAGCTGTTATCATGCCGTAGTGTGGCTACACGTGGACTAGAATAATATCAACGTTGTAGACAAAGTTAACTAACTTCAGTACTTTTAACTGAAAGAACAACTTCATATCCAACGATTTGTCACAGTTATTGCCAAGGATTAAAAGTACGATATAATGAAGAAGGTGATATTTGAGTACAATTTAGTTGGTCAATATTTTAAGAACCTTGAAGGATTTGACACGCGTGCTTTCTTCATTTCTTCGCTCGGATGTTAAAACTTTGTTCTTTTTTCGAATACTTTAATCGAACCTGTAGTTCCTGGCTCTGATGTACCAAAAGAAAAAGTCTACTACCTTTCATTCAGTCTTCATAGCGAAAGGCCATCTTTAAACAGATTTTCTCAGGGTGAATAACCCTTGAGCTTAGTGTTATAAGCATATGTAGATGTGGTCTTAGCCGGCTAGAACTAGCTGAAAACATTACACGTGAAGACCCTGAATATGACACATAATCAGGTAAGGTTTGGTATAACCAGTTTTCTCTACCTGACGAACAGGTTGCATATCACACCTCAAATTGACTTCTTTTGTGCCACTCGAATGACTATTTCTCCAAATATCATCTTGACGGCCCTCGCTTTAAAATGAAAGTAGTAGTTGAACTGGAATTTCAAAAACAAATCCATCGTTTGTTCAATTTTATCCTTTTTTAATCTCCATCTTCAATGCCAGCAAGCATGAAAACTGCGCTTCCACCTGTTTCAGTATCCCCTTTTGACTTTTCTTGAAATGTATTTGCTGCAAACAAAATCACTCAGATGTGATAAAAACTTTCGAACTCACGTGTGCTTTCGATAAGCCAGTTTTGAAGGATGAATTACCTCTTTAGTGGTGCCATTTGGTAACACATATCTTCATCGGAAGCGAACTAGTAAATTTACTCCGCAATAGACATGACTGAGTTGATAATTCCATATACTTTGCCACAACAACGCTGGAAGGTGTTTAGTTTGCACTATCATTTTGATAACAGAAAACATTTCCTCTTCCGTAAACTCGAATGCCACAGGGATAAGAACTTCCCAGATTGATTAAAACAGTTGACCTCATTGGACCAACTGACCAACGCTGTGATTTTCTATTTATCCTGTTACATGTTCGGCACCGTACAAACTGTGTTGCAGCTTCCGATTTCAGCTAATATCTCCGACTAGCTCTAGAGACTGTAGTTACAAATGAGATAGAAATACTAAGCACTAAAGTGCGCTAACAATGTACAGAGCTCCGACAATTTTAGTAGCGACAAAAAGAGGATCAAAATCCTCCTGAACCTAACTATAAGTTGACGAAACATAACAGTACACATGAACTTCATAGTACATCAAGCGGTTATTCCTATATACAGTCCGGGTAGGCCGTTGTGTCAATGATCCTGGTTCGCCACTGAGCAAATCTTTTGGGGTTTGTTTTGGAATGCAGTGACTTCCACCAAGTTCTCAAAATTATATTCCTCCATAATGCCATAGAAAGGATACATTTCTAGTCATCTGGAAGCGCTGTCGCTGGTCCTTAACCAACTGCTTTTGGTTCACCAAGTGACCGCCCACCTCCTTAACGGGACGTTCGGTGCTAACTCCCAGTTGAGCATGGTGTGTTCTCACGACCGGAGCAACTTCACATAACTCGGATAGCACACTGTATCCTACGGGTTCGTTTGGAGAAAGAATCAGTAAAACTACGAAGTTACAACTACTGCGGTATTACCCAAGATAGTTACAAGAAACTCACTGCCGCAGCTTTCGGCCGCTAGGTCGGTTATTTCAGTCAGTGATTGACCACATACAATTCTATCACATACCTTGAAAAACTTTCTGATGTTACTGTCAGTCCCCGGGAGCCACCACATTTACGTTATAAAAATCTCCTTCCTTCAGGTTTAATGCTACCTTAATATATATCGCTTATCATCATACTCCGGTGAGAAGGCGGACTGTGAAGACGATTCCCATGGAATCGTACGTCTTACGCTTGGAACAGAAGTTCTCATAGTGTACGAGTGAAAGCAGGGAATTGTTAATAGACTTTCTTTTTCGAGTGCCAACCGCATGGCCTAATGCTACCGTCGGGACTACTTGTGCAGCTCCAATCTGGATACTGAAATGACCGGCTTCGGGAAAATCAGGCATGAATTATGTAGACCGGAAGCTTCCCGAAGGAACTTGCTTGCCCGGCTAACGGAGAGTATTACAGTTTTGATTTGCTGATTCAATACGTGTCTGGATGGTGAAAGTATTATTAACACAGGACAATTTACAGTGGCTTGTTTGAGACCAGGACAAACCTTCATATTCGTATGAGTGACCATATGGTCGAACCTTGGCGATAAAATTCTGAACAAACCGGAAATAGTACCGTGGAACGTCCGCGCTTTGCTAGTCGACTGATCTGACCCTTGAACAGCTCTAAACCGGCCGATGGTTAGCATCAAGTTCATTTCAGTTGATATTCTCGGGTTTGACAGGGAATACAGATAAATTTGATACGTCAGCACAGGAGGTCCATCTTGTCAGCTTGGTCTGTAGCTACTGCAGAGCACTGAAACGCATCTCACAGTTACACGCTATGGCCGTTGCTAAACGTACAAATTTCCCAAGCAAATCCTCAAGCACCATTTCGACAACGGCTTAAAATACTTCTGGTGACATGCATATTCATAACGAAAGATAACAGCCTTTGACTAGCCTACATACTGTAATCATCTACGTAAGTTTACTTGTTCTAGCAATAAGGGAGTTTGCAAGTAAACCTTTTTTGAGGTTTAGGAAAATTTTCCGTAACCTAGCAGCTTCGTGAAATCATCTATTTTTATCGTGATTGTCACATATCTTCTCACTATGGGCTTCAGTATTATTCAATGACCGCCACAGGCCGTCGAAACCTTGTTGTCACCTAGTACGCAATCGCGATCGGAACGCTGCGTGCAGTCTAATCCTCCTTCTCCATCTGATCAAGAGCACTATGAAATCCCTCTTTAATAATAGGGCGTAGAATCCGGACCGCCAAGAAGGCCGCTTTATCCCCGTTTTCAAATTTTGATAAATTCGCCTTCTTGTCACCGGTAATACACCGGTGGCAAACGGTCACCGAAGAGGATATCGACCGCAGTAGTTTCCCCTTCTTCAGATATATGAAGGTCAACATAAACGTGAGCCCACTTACCTCAAGCTTTTCAAACGCAAACTCTTCTTATTTGTTTCCGTTGCCCGGAAGCCAGTGTCCGTCGGAATAATGTTAATCCTAAATATCTGATCGCTAGTCCTCAGGACAATACAAGAGAGCCGCAGAAAACTGTTCTAAATCGTGAAGGCTTTTGTGACGGATTTACCTGAGTATAAGGCGTTTGAGTAATGTCCAAATTCATGCAAGCCATTCGTGTTAGAATCGGAAGAATGTTCTGTCACAAGCAGACTTTGAATGCACAAACAGGAAATCAGCGGAAGTCACATCGGTCCAAGGAGAGCGTTCTAAGGGGAGACACGTAAGTAATTTGGGAAATTCTTAGGCTGCTTGCCACAGCCGTAGGTATTTACTACAGTAGAAAAGTAGCGTTCATATATTTGGTTACGTAGTCAGTTCTTCCAGCAAGACATCTTCGAACACAGAACAAGCTGTGCTAAGGAAGTGATTGAATTATGCTTGATGTAAGTCACGGTTAAAAGCAGATGTTATTTCAAGTGTTGAGCAAGCGCTCCTTAAAGTGGCAGAAGATGATGTTGAGGCTATGCGTTCAAAAATGGTTGGTATTGTTAAATCTTAGCAGAAGGTCAGATGAGGCTATAGTTAGTATCAAGGCAGTCATTCCAAATAGAACAGAACACGAAGCAAAAGTAGAATACTTACAAAGGGGACCATACGCGAAAATAAAGATTATAGCTGCATCCTCCGTTATAAATAGTAACAGACATAAAGTTAACAAGTAACTGTAAGTAACAAAGGACAATTCATGCCGAGTTAATGGTCTAGTTAATACCCGAAATCCACAGTAACATCAAGTCTTTATGGACTGCCGAAAATTTGTAGAACCCGTTAGCCCCTACTGCTGATGGAATCGACGCTTTATCCAATGAGTTTGCCAGAAATTTGGCGGAAATTTAACAAGCATTAACCGGGACACCCTGTTGTTCTATCAAAAGCTCATTACTCCGTATATAACATAAGCTTGATTTCTGTCATGTTCAATGATGTTCTGGTTAGTTTTGATGCTACATACCTAATTACAAATGTAAAACAGACAACATTAGAAAAAATCAGACGTTTTTTTATCACGCGACCTTACTTTAGAAGGAGGACGAAATTTAACTATTTAATAGGTTGTAGCTGGAACATCAATATGCTTGAGTGTGAGCTACTCTGTTTACGATTCAAAATTACATATAACATGAAAGGTGGGAAACAAATTTTTGATAAAATCCCATCAGGCCGTTACAGTTATAAAACAAAATTTGCTGACTTACCCGATCGATACGTAAGTAGTAAACATCACACTGGCGTTCACAGACACAAGAGTGATATTCTGAATTTTTCAACAATGTCAAGCTTCGCAAATAATTGTCCTTAGTTTTACTTTGTTTTACAACTGTAACACCCTCATGAGATTTCATCGAAAACGTATAGCTAAATTTCGTGTTCTATGACCAAATGGGAATTTACGAAGTATTCGAAATTGTATACTCTAAAACAATGGCCAGCCATGGGATTTCATATATCCTCTGTTTTGGCAAACATTTATGCTAAACGATTTGCTTAGGTATTAGGCTAGTCTGAGAGCTCTAGAGAAGCCTGGTGATTGTATGTAGATGATAGTTTTAGGATTATGAAACGAGATCGGATTGAAGCCTGTTGACAATACCTCAATCGACTCAACCGACTGACGATTCTGGACTCAGGATTTGACGAAGCCTCAGGACCACCGTCCATCACAAAACCACAGATGTACTTAATATTCCGACATAGGTCGGCCAGTCCTGGACCGATCGAACTGGCTTACATTAACGGCTGGATTAGATGACAATCTTAACACATGAAAACTGTGGTTTTCCGATCTATTTTCCTCCAAAACAACCAACCTCTTGACCGATCCAACTGGTAAACCATATCGGCTTCAATTCTGCTTAGCTGTGCACGCGTCCCCCATCTGACGTGATTAGCAATTTAAACCGAGTATTGACCCCAGCCTACGTAAACTTTATCTATGATCAGATAACCTGTTACGTTTAGTTGATTACCTCTAGGCTGCCTTGAATAATGACAAGTTTGTGACTTGTTTGTCTGGTCTGAAAAAGCTCCCTGTGTCAGGAATGAAAATTTGCCAATAACAAAACGGATTTTCTACCGGTTGTTCTGAAACTGCCATCACTGTCATGTTACGCCGTAAATATAGAGAGGTTTCTTCAAGTACCTTCAAACGGTAATCTCTTGTGCCACGGATTTCCAGTCATGTCAGGATAAATTAGACCCATGATTTTAAGGAATCCAGGTCAGTCGGCATATTACTTGACTCGATGTTTCCGCTTGAAATTAAGCGTCATTCCAATGATGAATGGGATAGATTGAATATCACCCACAATTGATCCCAGCTGTCGTATTCCCATAGACTTTCCAGTCGGCCCCTTTCGAAGACCAGAAGCACTAGACTCGAGTTTCGCTCTCATTAGAGCTCGCCAGTAGTGCATATCATCGTCACTGCCGGGACTTGAACCACAGACACGCTGTTCATGAGGCAACCATGTTTACCGCTGCGCCGTTGACTTCACGTTAGGCACGACCGAATTATCATATGTGAACTCTCAACCACTTTCGCTTGTGAGTAATGATCAGGTTGCCCGATCGTCTCGAAATGGAGACACAGTAACTGTCCTGTTAACTCCAATCGATAACCCTGCGATTAGGATTTCTCTCCAAGTTGAAATCACAGAAATCATTGACTTGTTGAGCGACATTTTAATTACTGTTTTTCTTCGGTAACCCCTTCGTCAATAAACTTTGTTGCCAACCTCATGAACGTCCCTCCACTAAAATAAGGTAAAGTACTAGTACTATTTAATTCTTTGCACTGCGTAATCCGACAAGTAGCGTGTCAGGTGCTATAAGGTAACTTAATTTTCTGGGAGGTTACATTGAAAGTCGAACGTAAAACATGGGCTTCAATAAGACCGTGTCCACTCATATCGCTGCTAACTTAGGTTTTCGTTGGAACGTCATCATGTCACTTTTTCTTTCTCCAACTTTTATAAGTGATATCTCATTATCAGAAAGAATTGTGCATTTTACATATAGAGGTATGCTTTCTGTCGATACTTTTAAGTAAACACTGTTTCATTACGTTTCCTCTACCTTAAGTAAGTGGTCAAATTATAAAACCTGTTAGGGATCGCTCCAAATAAACAGATGTTGATTCCACGTAGGACCAGCAACCACCACTAGCAACTCTTAGAGAAGTATACGGAAATGCCTAGTCAGTACGTTCATTTACGGACGCTCACTAGTATGCACTGCTGTAATTTGAGTAAATACATTTGTGAAAAACACTGACCTCGGATTCGAAACAGTGACAGAAGTAGCACGTCCGAACGTTGACGTGTCAACCTCAAGTGAACCTGTAGAATGCCTTTCGGATATGTTACGGAACGCATAATCGCAGGCGTCTCCGGTTTGCGAAGAAGGTAACAGTTAACAAATGGAAGCTTGTATTTTCTGGTTTTTGTTTTCGTTGTTTGACTTCATAAAGTCCATTGGACCTTGTTATATAAGCCCGCAGACTGCAGTATACACCTGAGGAGATGCAGCAAAGTGTGCGTGAGAGCTACATTTTGCGAAGTGTTGACTCTTATCTTCAAATTCGTTGCAATTAGATTCATTTTGAATTGAGCTTTGGTCAAGGAACGAAGCTTGTTACACGAATTGAAAGTATTATTTCATAGTTGGTTTATATCAGCACTGGTCCGTGCATGTCAATAATATTTTCCTGAAAAGCTAATGGTACGTTTTTCGATTGAGTGGGCATGAATTTTTGCCTACTGTCATTCCATTCCAAGATCCACTGGCGCCTACATAATTTATCACTGGTTACACTTACCACTTCAAACTTTTGAACAAGTTCATAAGAAAGCTGATCTCACTGAGAGATCTCATACAACTTTTTTATCAATGGTATCCTTACATCAGCTTTAACCGCGACTCTGAAGAAATCGATCAAGAGAGTAGTAACAGACTAATCCCCTCACAATTTTTCTCTCAACAGGTAGCGTTACCTGCTCGTACGCTGTTCCATTATTGTATCCAAGCGCAAAATTCACCAGTCGTTCTTTATTATTCTGCGCAGCTTTGCAACTTTCATTGCGTATAGGTAATTTTGGAATGCTCAGCCCCTCTTTTGACTTTAACCACTGTAATACACCTCTCTGAAAAACCAGTACTGAGCACGTGACGCCACGTATATCTGAAATTCTATCACACGGTATGTAAACAACGGTTTATTAACTTGATGTGAACTCAATAGAAGCCTTCTACAAACAAAACAGGACGTTAGTTTTAAACGTATTCATTGCGTATGTCGTGTTCGGTGAGCAAGTCCAATTAGTTGCTACATTCAGTGGATCGCCGTTATTTAAGTCTTCTGGCTCGAGCACACGACATATCATGTGGTCAAAGGAACTGCCAGTCTATCCAGATTTGAATAGACAGTTCAAAACAGTGGATCGCAACGTTTAGGGTCTAATCAGTCTAGATCTCTGCGTGAATCTGCCAATTTGTTCGCCAATTTAACGAATATTAGATTAATAACACTGATTTATCCACCGAAGCCATTCTAAGTTTCGTTTTATCAAACTCATCGATCGACATTCCGGACTCCAAATCTTTTGGTTAGAAGCGTTCAACTATTCAATTGATAACTTTCACATTTTCGTTGTGGTGAATCAATAAGAACCAGATCGAATTTGTAACATTTCTTCAAGGTTATTTAAGATGAACTACCTCAATACAACAGGCAGCGCTAGTTGAATAAAAAAGTGAATTCATGCATCCACGTTATCCAAGTTTCGTTTCACATTTTAACAGTAGTGCACCGGCTGTCACTTAACTCGTTTGTGTGTCTAACGAATGCGTCTTCGAGATAATGCTACTTTTCGATCAATTTTCTAACCCTAGCGCAAGAAATCATCACACATTCACTGGCTTCCAACTAAGCGCAACTTATTGTTTCTACGGTTCTACTGAGTGAATGGCAGTAATGACATGAATGACAGACTGGGCAGTATGCCCATACCAAGTACCACAACAAACCATTCGAAGAATTGACGATGTAGCAATCGTTAAACCTAGCACAGATATCACTGTCATCATTAGGATTGATAAGAATACATCCCCAGCCGATAATGATATATCGTAATTATACGAGCGGGTAACAACCTGGGTACATGAAATACCAAATTTGGTGGCTCAAGTTCAGATCTATTCCAGTTAGCAACAGTTGTGACAACAGAGATGGATAATTATTTAACACATAAAATTTCTAGATGTCAGTGTTTAAACGCTCCAGATTAAAATGCCTGCAGGTTGTAAACGACGTGAAGCCATGAGAGTACAGCTGACTAACGTAAGCACAGAAGGTGACATTGATGAACCGAGTTACACAATCTGTTCCCTAGCTCGTCTCATCATCTATCAACATATTAAAGTAGCGCATCAAAAAATAATGTTCAAATCATGGTGAACGGTTTTTTATCAATTTGCAAATGGCATTCGTAAGCTGTGCGTGGAAATTAGCAACCACTGTGAACTGGAGGTTAAAATCAAGACATGTTATAGCTTCCGAAAACAGAAAAACGGACTGCACCGAAACTCACACGTACCTCGACATCTTGGTCTCTGTTGTGCTTTCTAGAAGTGCATTGTCTACGGAAGTAATTAGTTATTTTGGACTAGTTAGAGAACATGGAATAGATCAAATTGTCAGTAACAGTTTTCCAAAAACCTGACACTTCTGTTCAATCCCATTCTTTTTTCATAACCATAGGCATAAAATATGTCCACATTATATTTCATTATAAAACATTGCACTTTACGAAGAGGTTTAGTAAATTTCAGTTGTTTTTGTTCAGGAAAATTTAAAGACACACCGAGATAATCTTTGAACACAATATTATGTGTAATGTTTTACTATTACAACTTCTCTATGCAATCCCTTGGAACTGTTAGCTAGGGTTAGCAGGACAGTTACTTTGTCTCCTCTAGGAAGGGTTGGAAAATGGGCACATTCCTCACAAGGTAATTTAGCTTAGCATCTGAATATGGCATTTCAGTCGTGCCTAATGTGGTATCAATGACATAGCGGTTATTACAGCTATCTCAGGAAGGCATGGCCGTAAATCAGCCTTACATCATGACAAAGACATGCACTACCGAAGCGTTGCAACAAAAACAAAAATCGAGTCAATTACTTCTTGTTTAAAAGTGTGGGTTGATGAGCCCAAGGAAACGTGAAACGTGCAATCAATTATGAGTGATGTGCACTTGGTGCCTGAAACCAGTTTTCTTATTTTGACAAGCATGTGAACATATTTATTTGCTGAGTGGTCACAAGCCCTTTGCGCATTCTACACATGCATAAACTATATATGACCATCAACAGTCTAACAACTGGTGAGTTGATTTAAGTATGCTATACTTCTCAAAGATACGAGAATGTACGAAAATTAGCTTAATGTCATACCTCATCACGTGGAAGTACGCATCTCGAACACGATCTGTATCGAATTTCGAGGCTACAGTCATGTGAAAATCCGACCCAACCCAATTTCCCCAAAACGTTTATCCCTGTATATTCTACCGCCCCTGTTTCTGACCCTTAATTGGTTTTGACCTAGATGTTTTGTTTTATCGTGTCAATTGACAGTTGTGCGAATAGGCACTTGTCCCTTTTTGTACTTTGCTTGAGTGGTGCGTGCATCACATTTTGGAGCTTGGCTCGTCCCTGTCGTTTTTTGAACCTGTTGACTGCTCGAAAGAACTCTGTTGGGTATGAATGTCATATTATGTGCTTATAGTTCATCTTTAGCCTATTTGGCATCAAATTGTAATTATCCCCTGGAAACGATCCGTCGATCGAAACTGTTGAGGTTGTCTATTTATTAACTTTGATCATTTGTTCAATAGTACCGTGGCTTTGTGAACCAATCTTGTTTTGACCATTTGGGATCGTTGGTTTATTGCTACGCGTTGCTCAACGTCTTCGTGGAAGATCGTTACACGATCTTCAAGATAGACCGAGACTACCTCTCTATAACAACTGTGTAAGCTATTCGTGCAACCTCCACAAACAAAATGTTTGATACCGCCACTGTGCTCACCTTGTCGACAAACATCGTGGTCAGTAACAAGAAGCTGGTCACGATTCATTACTATGTTCCAAGAAGTCAACTGTACTCCGTACGGTACTTGTAAACATTTGAGTCTGAAGCCCTGTCACTTACGCTCAGTCGGTCATTAAACTTACCTAAATAAGGAACTAACATTTCGCATACTTCCTGTTACTGGTTCTCAGGCTGGGGTCAGTTTGTGAATAGCCGTTAAAATGGTTGCAGTTAAACAATTTCAAACCCTAATACCGGACCGTCAAGGCGATTGAGGGTGATTGGAATTCACAAAGCGTACAGCAGATGCTCCAAGTGAAACTGTATCAGACTAACTGTTTGTCGTTTGTCTAAGATTCCGACTTATATGCAGTGTACACAAGTGGTCACCTCTCTGTCAGGCTGTACTCAGTAAACCCTAGTACAATTCTATCTCGCGTAATATTAACTCATGAAAATTTTCAACTTCAATTTATCTACATATAAATCAACAGTTCGTATAGAAACAAAAAGTAAGTTTACATTCTGTGGTTGCATAGTGGTTGGTTACCAGTTGTATGTGCATCCAAACGTAGCAACGCGTTATAAATAATTCCAGTCGCGTAACGATCATGAACAGCCAGATCAATTGATGTAATCTGTTGAAAAGCAGAGGTACACAAGAAGTATAATAGGGCACAACTTTAACTTTTAATTGTGTTCCATACTTGTATGCTCAATACTGAATTTCGTTCATGCAAAAACACACTTCTAAACACTTTTTAACTGTGCCAGAATATGTTTTCACAACGGACTATAGAATGTTGTTCATAAGCATTAAACATAATACTGAGTACTTGCTTGCACTCCGAAGTGCTATTACTCAATATTGTTTGTTAGCCTGTCTTCCTATGATTACCTAATGAAGAAATACATTTGGAGATATTCGTGCAAATCGAGTGGAACTGATTTATTTCAACATGCCAGGTAGTTTCCATTAATATTTACTTAGATGTACATGCAAATTCGGTCAAAAAAGATAATCTCCGGTGTTTACAGATGACAGGTTTTCGCAAGTCTGATAAGAAGTGGTTTCGTCGATAAACAATCGAACATATCCAAGCAAACACGTCAGGATTTATGGCAGGTGATTGGATAATGGTTGTGAACGATGGGAAAGAAATGTAGTATCGAATAAAATTTACGCTGAGGTCACTAAATCCTGTATTAATGCAGCTTGCCAGTAGAAGAAAAGATTCATGAACCGACGGTTGTTTATTGACACACAGATTGTTTGCAAGATAATCTGTGCGATTATCTGAAGAAGACTCAAATTACTATAAAACAGTCAGATGGTTTAAGTCAGACAATCTACCAGTTGGCAGCGAGCAGGTCTAGAGCAGTACAGGAGACAAAATGACAGCCACTCGTTTAACAAGATTGCGAACTTTAAAGCCTCAACTCAGTTGCTCTAGCAAAAGTACCTCCCCCTACGTAAACAACAATAAGAATAACAATAGGAATCTGGTCATAAAGGTAGTTATGTCACTTCGCTTACCCAAAACACTTGGAAATATCATTTAGCTGTGGTTATTAGTTAACTGACAGACAAGCATGTGCAAGCAGACAAGTTAAATGCATACGGAAACGCACAAGTGAACAACCATTAAGTTAACTACACCCCTTTATTTGTGTCCTTGAAAAATCAAGCTTTCCGGATTGAATTTGCCGAACCAAAAGAAGGCAGTGATGAGCGAACCAAATGTTTACACCTCTATCGAATTTGCAAACGTTTGTAGAGAGTTCTTTATTTTTGTTTGCAAACGATGTTTGATTTCTGTAAAACAGCCTTTTGTGTCACTTTTGCGTGTTGTTCAAATTGATAACAGTGACCTTGTAATACAATACAAATTTTGTGCACCTCGGTCTGCTCTTCTCTCCGTTGCGCAGTCGTTTGACGATACTACACGAATCTAACATCCAATTTTTCAACTCCGTTGTACTACGAACATCGTCGCATCCCGGGTCGCACTTTAGCAGTCCACGGCAATTCTGTGAAATTACCCAATTCCGGATACTGGTCATTTGGAATATTGAGGTGGTCATCTCGAACACTTGTGAACATTTTTCTGTGAGCCAAACCCGTTAGATTACCATAACTTGTTGGAACTTTGTAACTATTTTGTCTCATTCGCTCACTTCGTTATCACCGATAGCCTAGTGAGGTACACTCGCATTTACCTAGTCTATTCGGTAACTCGTCTTGACCACTACACGTTTACAAACAGTTTTACAACCGTTGAGAAGTTTAACTAACTCGTAAGCCAACATTACTTCATCAACCCGAATACCCCTTGATTTAAACCCGTCTCATATAGCATTATGCTTTCCACAAAAGTTGACTGTTTGTATCATATCAGAGACCATGTAGCGTGTGTTGTTGAATCAATGAACCCCACTTTCTCACGGCAATTGTGAAATTATCAGCCACAATATCCATGAGAACTAGGTAAATTAGCATAGGTAAAATCTTTCACACGATAACAAAGCACTACCAGTACATGAGAATCAGCAGTCGCTGCATTCCGGTGAATTACGTGCCTAACTAATAATCCGGAATTGGTATGCGAATGAGGATGCTGACAATAATCTCATCTCACGCTTGAATGACAAACCAGGCTCGTATATCACAAGAATTTTGTTGATCACCACACAGTGATTCCATGCAAAAAGCAAAACCGACTGGAGAATCTATGGCAACGCAGTAGCCACGATCAACTGTGTGTAGTTATCAGTTTATATAAAAACTTAGATCACATACTACTCATTCAGACATATTTCCCACTTACCCTTTCTATTATGTTTATTGATGCACTGCTATTATTGATTGACAATGCACAGTGTGTTAATCTTTCTTGTATAATCATGTTCCCGAGGTGTATATGAAAATTATCATTCTCAACGGTCACATTACCTTTCCTCTTGCTAGAAATGTGTTAGTCGTTCGTGGCAGACTTACAAAACTGTCTAGTATCTACCACAAACTCAGAAGACGTTAGGGAAGTTTTCTTGCATGTGGTCTCTGCCACATACTGGAGGATACGTGAGTAAATGGGTGTAGATACTGCGGAGAGTAAATCACGTATCTTTTGAATGCGTTTGAATGGTCAGATATCTGAATTGACACCGTGACACTTGCCCACAAACCGTCGGTTTCAGTCTTTGTCGTACTCCTTGATGGTGTAACTGGAAATGATAAGTTCACCCGTTAACGACTCTGCCAATGATCACCGTCACTACTTGCCTGCATGTATAATAACTACTTTCTTATGGGATGAGCCCGATGACAAGTGGTTCAAAGCCATTTTATATTGTGAAACCATGACTACGGATCAACATTTACACTAACTCTCTTTTGAAGAATGTGTGCTACCTACCGAACTGAAGTAGTTTCCGTTGTAGACAGCTCAGTAGAGTATTCACGAGATTTGCCATATACCACCTGGTTAATGTGCTTGCAAAGAAGATCTATTTAACGGGTGACCGTAACTTTTAT
Organism: Paragonimus heterotremus; assembly: GCA_013368495.1. Taxonomy (NCBI): domain Eukaryota; kingdom Metazoa; phylum Platyhelminthes; class Trematoda; order Plagiorchiida; family Troglotrematidae; genus Paragonimus; species Paragonimus heterotremus. The sequence continues at coordinate 101,834 of LUCH01000547.1, forward strand.
ACAGACTGACTAGTCTTAGGTTTTGTTGAGGATGGTATTTGTGTGGCAGATTTACAAAAATGCTTCAGTGAAATACTAGCACATATACAAATATCCATTACTTTCTATAGCATGAACCGTTTGAAGAGATCTTTTGTGTGTAAATATTTATGTCTATGTGTTAAGATGGTACGATACAGGGGAAAGTGTGTCGAAAGAAACCACAGTTTAAGTGAAGAAAGATGGTCCTCAAGTAATACACTAGTCGAAAATGACTGCGTGAGGCAGTTTATTTCCAAAGAATGCTAACACACACGAAGGTAGAAACTTTCAGCTATAGCTACATTCCGTTCATATATTCAGACGCCTTTCAAAGGTGATGGCTCTGTTAAAAACTTGACCCAGAGAGAGCGTAGCTATTAATTATACGTTTATAGCAACTTATTTCAGTGTTCAGTAACCACCCATTCCAGTTCTGTATGTCCAACTAGAAGATATATTGTCGGATGCTGTTGCCCCGTTTTATAATAGCATGTGAAACAAGCAAGATAGACCACACAACAGGGCAATCAACTGAAAACGTTCGGAGGCATCATCTGATCTGGCTAAATCGAGAATTAACGAGGGCCTGGTCCTCTGCAGTCACTAGGCCCTAGGTGGACTTAGATCACTCGATTGGTTCAGCTGATTCATTTTGACGGATTTACCGTTTCCACGGGGGCAAGGTAGTGAACCGAAAAGGAGTCCAATAAAGCACAGTCTTTATTGTCCAACACGCTAGTTCACATGTCTAGCGCGCCCGCCCGTTTGTGAGTCAGAATTCTAGTCCATAACACCCCGAGGTTTCCGCTGACGCGTCGTGTGGTTTATGTGGGTGATCGGCACCTTCTCTCCGAGGTTTTTCGGCCTGCCAATCTTTGTCAATTGGCCCGATTCCGTTAGGCGATGGCTCGTCCGGTCACTTGTTCTGCCGCCATCTATCCACTGTGAGCTATGACTATGCACCACGACGGCGTCTAGATATTCCCCCGAGTGTTGGAATAATCGAGCTTGCGATTTGGTTGTCCATCCTATTTTGCGTGCCATATCTCGCCCGTTGGTCCGGTCCGATCGAACGATGACTCATTCGATTGCTCCTGTTGTCCACCATCCGATCGTTGAGGGTTTGTGGAGTGCCTCGCCTCCGCGTTGAGGCATTCAGCCGAGTGTTTGGATACTCGCCCCTCCGGCCTGACAATCCACCACAGTAGGAACAAGCCTTGCACTAGAAGAGGCTGAAACCAGCGCAATCTACCTAAATTAGCCTTTACCATGCGAGCAAGAACTTTTTGTCCAAACCTTTTAACTCCCTTGACCTCGCGTTAACATGAAACACGTTACCACTGCTTATCTGATATAAATTTTTCATAAATTCAGTGCATCCCGCTTGCTTATTTTGTGTAACAAGGCTTTTCGAACCGAATTAAATGGCTGTTATTGACTAACTCTGTTTCCATGAGTGATGTATTGCGTACCATATGTGAAAACAATACAAATCCGCAGCGCTTAGTTTGCTGGCGAAACATTGGAAACAACCTAGTTTTCTGCGTATTTTCTTCTATTCACACTGAACATCAACCATATTTGATGGCAGCTCCGTAGTCCTGTAAGCTTTTTAGCTGCTTCACTTCGTAAGGAAGCACTAGACTCTAGTATGCTCTTGTATTAGAACTCACCCGTAATGATTATGTATTCTTCTGGACCGAATTTTGCTCTCTTATCCTCACACTTTTGAGCCTAGCGTGTTAACCACGACAACAGTAACTTCACAGTAAATATGATCGAAGGATCACATTCAAATACCCAATCACAACATTGCTCAGTTCACCGAATCCTTTCATTGTTGTTGCTCTCTTACTCTTATCTCTACCCCTTATATATATATATATATTCCTGTAATAGGTTCGGTGTGATCATCCACGAATGGTATGGTTCGACTGTTCATCTTCACTAGACAATTTTCCCACCCACCAAACTACTCTAATCCGAAAGATGAACATATGTTCTGGTATACCAAAATGCTCTGTAGATTTCCTATCTTGATGTTTATGCCTGGCAGAAGCTTCACAAACTTCCTTTATTAACTCTGTTGTATTTGCACTTGTAGACAATCCATCAAAAGGTGATCCCTGATCAATCAATTTGCCAAACCAAGTTCTTTTTGTTTTTGACGAACCTGTAGAAATTACTAGTTTCACGAACATACTCTTTCCAAAAGGTCACTCTCAGATAATACTCATTTTAATGCAAATAACTTATTAGTCCCCAGTTGGCGAGAAAACATTGAGTTCATATCTACCTACCGTTTTCCACCAATTGTCAGTATTGATACAACCGGACCGAATTAGAGATAAATAGGTGAGAAAATGCTATTCACGTGTGGTCACGTGTTTGCTTGAACGTTTTGTGGTAAATATCATGAAGTGACCCATTTCGGTCACAATGAACGATATAGATCAGATTAGTTTAATTTAAGCAACTAACAGTTGTGGATTTCTGCTTCAGAGTGACAAAGCAAACGATCGTTTGGGAGTCAGTCTGACCGCAAGTGCTGCCATCACCTGTGGTGTGCTCAAAGTGTATGAAACAAGAGGCTCTATTAAATTGTACACATGTTTAAATTTAGCCATTTATTGCACACTCTGTGCAGTAGAATACGAATTTTTACAAAATGTTCGTGGCTTTACATGTTCATATTTCTTGTAACCTACATGGTTCGATCCAGCATGCAGCACATCGGAGAAAAAAGTGTCAGCCGATCAAGTTGTGTATTTGGGCAAAGTTGTACCACCATCAAATATGAACGAAACTCACCAACAGTTAATCAGGTGAACCACGACAACCTGCCCGACGTGTTATCAACAGGAAGATGATGGTTGTTTGCAATAAAAATGAATCCTCAAACACCACCAAATAAATTTCTGTTTCTCGTTCCCATTCACAGGGGACGCCGCACCTGTCATTATCTCCATAACACGCAACATTTCTTTGTGACAACTCTATATTTTCGTGTAGTTTGAGATGATTATTTTGACCTCCATCTCACTGTCCTCAATAGCCAAACGACAGATTGCTTGGCAATGTGATCGCATATTGTCGGCGTCAAGTTCAAAGTTAATGTGGGACAAGCTACGCAGTCAGTGACATACTTTGTTTTACCCAACCACCAAAGAAAGATTTGTAGCTGACTAATAAAAACTTGCATATCTGCAGCCATTTCGCATGTGACTGACATCAACCATCTTAATTGCATCTTGATTAGTGGAAAATGATCCGTTTAGTAGCCACGTTCCACTTCAATCAAATCAAAGATCGAACCAACTCACTACCAATGTAACTGCCATTCGTCTATTGACCTGGTGATCTACACACGGTTCACCCGTCTTTGGTGAGTAATTTTGCCCGAACAAGAGGATCAAACCCTCCATTTCACAGTTTGGCACCATCTTTTGCGAATTTTCCAATGATACAATCTCATCTACCTGGATTTCGTCGAGTTTAGTTGACGTTCTTGACGTCCGCCAGCGGTCTTCTATTAACAGCAAGAACAATACTACTTGCCGATAAAACACGTTTTGTCTGTACTTATGAAAAAATTGTTTGAAAAGCATAAAAGTGAATGGTAGATCTAGTGAACTCAGTGCGCTTCCGATGTGTATTCTGCCCTGTCCAATTATAATTACTGGAAGCCCTTCTAGCTCATCCGAGCGATAAGTACCCACAATCTTTATATCTGTGGGACGAGTTGTGAATCTAATTAAATTACCTGAACTCATCAAATGCCTGGTGGATAGCTTTGAAATATTGTTTTGCTGCCCACCAGTGCAAATAACTGAAAGGAATCAGTCACGTATTCCCTTCGTGTAGTAACTAATAACCACCCCTTCGAAGCTGTATACTAACTGGCTGTTTCATCACTCTTATCGTGGTCCTACTTAGCCAACAGCGCAATGTGAAAGAACCCATGAGCGTAACAACCTTTTATCTGGTCGTTTCCGTTTGATTTGTCGGACACGCATAACACTGAAAGAACCAACAGACAAGTCAGCACAACCCCCGAATCAGCACAGTACACTACTTCGACAAACACGAACACAGAAACCGTGCCGTCAGTTAGCTACAGTATAATCTCTCTCCTTCTGTTTAGGATGATAGAACGTAGCACTGCGGTGCTCAGGATCATCGCGTTAACTTCACGTTATTTGTCTTCATTTGAGGATAACGTGATGGCCACAGCTGTGGTGAATTAGTGATATCCTGGCACCTTGCCCAGCCCTTCGTAGTGTCCAGCAAGCGCTCGACGTCAGCAGAAAATTCAACCCTCACTGCTATGGTCGATTATAACAGCCTCTCATCCAACAGCGACTAAGCTTAGCGGACGGAAACAAGTGTAGTCAACAAGCAGACTCTCCTGCTTTCTGGACATTCATGGTTCTCCGGTTTACGAGTCTTGTTAAGATGATGACAACAGTGAGAACGTCTCAGACGCTGTTCTAATATGCCGCTAAATAAGATCGACCCTTATAAGAGCTTCTGTTGGAGACTGAATTTTGGAAAACGTAGACTCTGGCTGGACTGGAACCCAAAAATTGAAACTGCTTCGTCAACTTGGCTACCTGCCTGATCAATAGTCAATTTTGTCGGTACAAGGAACAACGTTTACGGTTGGCGATGCAGTTCCCCTAAACGGATTTTTGCTTCCACCTCTATTAAATTGGAAAGCTAGTATATATTTATGGCGTCCTTTGGATAATAGTGTAACTGGTGTAAACTCCAGAAGTTCGCCGCATCAATGAAGGAACCACCGAAACCCCGTTGATCATCTCATGTTTTCGCTGTCTTCAGAGTGTACTTCGATTATCTAAAAAATCTACCTGAGTATTTCGGTTGCTCAGTAATAGCTTCCTTTGAAAGGTAAACCTTGGGAGCTACTTCTTCATTTCAAACTCACTGCTGCGTCCTTATCTTGAGACATTTATTCAGACCTAACACCAGATTTTCATGGAGAACAACGCAGAAGCATGGTGAAATTCCACAAAGTTCAAACTTTAGCAACTTTCCATCTACTGTCGGCATGTCAGAGGCGAGTTAATTGTCGGCATGCAAGACCGCTCAACAACCACCGCCCCAGTTACAAAAAGTACTATCACCCAACCAAATCACTATACCCGTGATGGCTTGCAAAATTAACGATGTCAGATGAGTTGCTTAACCCGCAGATACTATTCATCCCGGTGTTTAGAGGTACCCAAACTGTAACACTGTACTAGAATTCGTTTTGAGGGATCACGTATAAAACTAAACGCGATGCACATATTCACGAAGCCTAGCCGAGCCAGCAAGTAATCTGCTCTTCAGAACCATTGTTCGCTCAAACCCATAAATCCTGGTTGACCGTTTGTTTCTCTGAGCTACATTGCGTTTTTTTCTATACGTTTGATGGTTTGTGGTAGAGTACATTTTCTGTTGTCATTCTAACTTTTCACTGTCATGTAGCGTTATCCCACCAGTACTCTGAAAACTTCTACGTTTTTCATACAACTTCAATGCAACCAGTGTAAATTTCACTTACTATTTTTATAGAACGTTTACGACGGAACCGAACGTTCGCTGGTAATTTCAATTTGTCACAAGCTGTAACTCACTTACGACTCTGAAAAGCTTAAATAGTTTTCGTCCCTATCTCAAAAATATGATTCTACGTAGGTGTGTTGCAAGTAACCAGCTGGTAAGTCGAAAAGATGATTTCATCTGACAGATGTCTTTTTTAAAACGTTTCTGAACATTCCCCGTCTGGGTAAAACAGATATTTTAAGAGGAAACGAAGAAATATTCACATATCAGTCACAGTTCAATTGCAACATGTTACGCGTTGAATGTGTGAATGCATTTTATTGCTAGCAGTGCGCCCCTAAAGACATTCATGAAAACCAGTTTACTAAGTAACTGCTACTCTCAGTCTGTTCGATCTAAACGTTTTGGTGATATTTTCAATCATACATGTAAAAATGGAGAACTGAAGATATATTCTTCATAGGTGATAATTTGTTGATCTATGAAAAACAATCAGAATATCTATTTTCGGCCCTTTTTCCACTCACTGCGTAGCATGGGTAATGGCTTCTGGCACAATTTCTGATCACCAGACCTTCATTGACACAATCCAAACTTGCTCACGACTACTCTTTTTATACTAACTCTAGTGCAGTAGTAAGGAAGGACAAATGGCCCTGATTTTAAAAGGTAGGTAATACTATCTTGATGAAAGGTTTTTGACGTAAGTGATACAGAACGGTGAATAGTGCAGTGGCAGAACATCACTCAAAACAAAGACAATGTCAGAGTTGCCATCAACAGTTTCTAGCAGCTCATGTATGATTGTGGACAACTGACTATTAAGACTTCGGCAAGTACCATTACTGGTATGCAATCACTCCAAACGATTCACATAGAGCTAACGCGGTTTTCAGGCTTTGGCAGCTGGAGCAAACGTATACTCACCACTTAGCATGCAACAACAGGGTTGGTGACATCCATCCTCTGACTATTATGCCGTTGTTACGGGCATCAAGGTGCATCTGTGCAGACATCCCTCAACAATTAAGTTGCACTGCACAATTTGTGGTTTCTCTTATAATCAATGTACCTACTGTAAATCTGGTGTAAATCAGGATGCTACTTTAAAATAACAGGTCATATACAGTTATACTTATAGTAAGCCAAACTGAAGATGTAATAATTAGCTGTCAAAATCAACGGCAGATACTGTCCAATGTCAAATCCTACGTCAGGGGAACAAATCACACCAACAGAGCTGAAGGACAAAGAAGATAACAGTATCGTTCTGTCAAAACGCTTATCACTTCAATAACACAGAAAACCAAGCAAGAGCTTAGTACGTCGATTGGTAAGACATTTATTTGTTACATGTTTTGTATTTTATTTTATCTGATCTTCTGGCATACTTGCTTGGAGTAAACATATGTCAAAACAACCAACAAGCCAACTACCACATCTGCACAGTTAGCAGCTGCTAATGGTAACCATGAGGTTGCCATGGTTTGAAAGTAGATGTTGTCCTTTTATCTATCCTCTCTACTTTGATTCATAACTAACTAAAATAAAAATGACAACTGTTTTGCATGTATTATTATACCATAGGCGAATAGTGAGAAATGCGATTACTTATCGGCCATTGAACATTTATGAAGGCCTTTGGTTAATTTTGCTAGCTGAATTAAGAAATATGGTTGTACATCACTATGTTATCATTTTAAGGTATTTTGAAGTGTTTTCTGGTGTAAGAAATTCTGTAATTTGTACTCATTTATAGAAATGGTAAGTTAATAACACAGTGGAACAGGCCTAAGTCAAGAAAGATTTTTGACCAGGTTTATGCTGTTGCCTTACTACAACAAACAAACGTTCAACCATTGTTTTTCTGAAAGATTCCGTTCGAACGAGAAAAAGGTTTAACCTTTTTCTAAGCCATTTTTATGCAGGGTTTCAAATCTACTTCAGAATTCGTTTGCTGTCATCCATTCTATCTTCTTTGGTCGATTTCAGGGTAAATGTCCAAAGTGCTGACGATGTGACCACTTATGATCATGTGTTGATTGAATAAATTTCACAAACACTGAAGCCAAAAAAGATGTCCCATGCTTTTGAGTTCACCCTTGTCATCATTTCCGTTTGATCAATGTTACTGGATAATCAGGTTCTAGGTCCTTTCTGTAAGTAGTTAAGACTTACGAGCTTGTCATTCCGATACTATCCCAATAATCGATAAACCAAGTTATTAGAGAAATGGAATGTAAGTCAATTTACCTTCAAAATGCGAAGTCACAGCCCAGCGAGCAAGACAGTGATATTGCCAGTCTATTGCGTGTGTCGGCGTCACTAGCCACCCATGACCCACAGTCCCAGACTGGCGAAAAGCAACTGCGTACCCCATTGGGAAACACGGTAAACGTTCAGTAGCCTGTACCCCAATATAAATACCTATAAATCTTGGTCACCAAACGTTATGTAAATTGAAATGAAAAGATCTACCCTATTCCCAACCAGGAAGCAAATATGAAAGTGTGCACACCAACAAAATTATTTAGGAACTACTAACCAGATGTTCATTTCGCTTCTCAAATCAAAATCATTCTGTAGGTGCATATGGACAATCTATATTATCACGTATGGTGTATGAACGAAATATATTTTTGTGGGTTGATTCTGAAACCTCAAGTAACTGGAAACTGCCTGTAGTAGTGGTTTTTGATCAGCTAGAGTTATTAAGAGATTAATTACACATAACTTCGTCAGGAAAGTAAAGGTGATGAAATCTATATTGTCTGTTTCTATATACGGATAATATGTCTAATGGCATGTCCAGACGAGAACGAATCTAGGTCAACGAACAAGGACTGAGAAGGATCTATCAGAGAGGGCAATCGATTGTAAAATCACTCAAACTCTCTTTACACTGGATTATGGGATATAAAACCTTGAATAGAATCACTGCTAATTGTAAAAGAAAATCCGAAAATCCACATTGTAAGAATGTGTAGTCAGAAGCTGGGTATCATGGTCGATCCCTCCTAAACAGGTAGACCTTTGAATGAGAGAGATAGTACTGTGAAAAAGGTCTTAGTTCCTCAGCCATACAAATAATTTTTGGTACTTTCATAGTGATGACTGCTTTGCAATTCGAAAAATCGTTTCTCAGAGGACCTAGATGGTTAAACGGATAGGTTTGTTCTAAGTTAGCAAATTTAGTGCCCGTGATCCAGCTGGCGTGTATTCGGATTATGATACTCATCGGACAGTGAATTGGTAAAGTGATGGTTGAATTCTCAGCCTTCCTTTTGTACTCAAACAAAACCAGGAATTAAATTTAATTACTTTTGAAACTTCACATTCTGAGTTGAAAAGATTTTTCTGTTGTTCGAATTAATTGACTTAGATGATACTAAAAAGTCCGTAAGTGTTTAACACATCTACATCAACGTAGCTGCCCGTTTGACAGAAAATATAACTGCCGTATACCAATTTTATGGTCGTCAGATTTATATCAATTGCGATTGCAATCTACAGAATATTTGGGGAAATGGAGGTAATACTAGATCATGAGCTGATGATATAGAGGCATTAAGGTGAATACTAATAGCCATTTATTGCTACTGTCGTTGAGCAGTTACATTAGTCACTTCTATGGTTGAGGCCGGATTCTGCCTAAAACAATTAAGAAGGATTTGTGAAGTCTGGATATGGATACATACAAATTCATATTCACAAACAGTAGTGACTAATTCAAGATGGGAATATTGCAGTTACACAGTCACCGTTTGGACAACGTTTAGATAGCGTTTTTAGACACCTGTTACGATGGCCCAATTAGAGATACTCCACAAACGACTTCTTTGTGTGCATCCACGCCCATTTCTTAGAAGATTCACAATCAGAGCGCTGACGACCTACAAGCTCGAGATGATGTATGCATTGACGACCAGAATGGTTGCACCGACCGAAAATACTATCTCTCTACTCTTGCGCTTCATACTAGTAACAGTGATACCAAAACCACTTTTGGAAACGTTTTCAGACAGCACGCAAGATCATGTTTGAATATGTGGTCCTGTTCAAGATTTTTTCAAAAATAAATGTGGAAAGTATCCTCACTCTACAGTTTATGGTAGCAAGGGTTGAAATCAACAGAATGCAACTGCTGGGTCCGCTGGTACTTCGAGATCTGTTCCCCAACCAGTCTGTATGATTCAACCAGTATAACTGGCCACACCTTCATCTGTGAACGTGGGGGCTGTACAAATAGGCTTGTGCGTAACAAATGAGAAATATGTTAGTCCACGGGATAGTCACCTTGAAGCAAGATTTGCCCGTTGCTACATTTGCTGCTCCCTTAAAACTGTTTGGAAATTACCAACACCCCATGGACCAATAACTTTCGTTTACAACTTCAGAAAGTGGCTCATATGGTCAAGTTTATCATGCTAAACATAAGATCACCGCTAACTGCGGCTGTTTAGTGATATCCGTGAAAAGATTACTGACTTGATATAACTATTTAAGCAAATAAATAAATCAACCCGTACCTCAAAACCTCCCGTGATTTCTTCACAACGTCGTGAGATTCACAAAGTCGCACGCTTGTCAGAAGTTTACAAAGGATACAGGAAAATATTCCCTAAAATTTATGATCACATATTTATTTGTATATGTAATGCACGTTATGTTGATAATGATACGGCGTGATCAGCTTCGACTTCGCTACAGTGGTATATTTTATGTCTCCACGTCAAAAGTTAGGGAGCTGAGCAAAATTCAAACCACAACCTCTAGCAGTTTTATGCAACTTATTCAAACAGACTGTTTACTTTTATGAATATTGCACCGGGGTAACAGGCAAACGTCTTCCATACTTTCATGAAACTTTTTCCGCCATTACTGGAGAAATCAGAAGCGCGACTAATGAGGACAATTTGTGAACTAAAGTAGTCAAAAACAAGAGCCTTTTGGTAGAACGTGCTTTTATCACACCAACATGGATGGAGGCAGTTGAATCATGGTTGGTTGCCGTAATGGCAGATATCACATGACCCCCGTTTAGATGCCACCATGAATGGTCTGACATGCTCCACTGCTGTTCACCCACGTTGTCAAGTGTGACCTGACGAATAAGACCGAATTACATTTGATTTTAGACCTTTATAGTATGGCCCGGTCAAGTTGATAAACCACCTGATTGGCTGAATTGAAACTTCTAACTTTACGAGTTAATAAATGGGAGATCTCCTATGTTAAGATCTAAGGTGATAGGATAGTCGATTGCTGCAAGAACAAAATCTAGATAAGTCACTAGGAAGGGGATTAAATGTTGTGCTGAACAATAGTTCGGCTTTCTACAGATGAACGTTTCCAGTAGGGGTCAAACATCTTCAGGATACGTTAGACCACAAACAGTTTTAAGATAGAATAGGTAAAGTACAATCAAACGAACTTAGATGACCCGTTCACACAAATGTGAAAGTGTTTATCGAACTGGGTTACAGGCAGTGATCTTACTCGTTTTCAAAATACCACCTCTATGTGTGTTGATGGCTTGTTATACTGTAAATGCCAGTCGTTGAAGTCGAATCAGGGTGTACTCAAATTCATGATCAAAAGGTCAAGAACCAGTAGACGCCCGTCCAACATACACTAGCAGGAAGTACCCAAAATGGGCGTGGTTGACGGCATCTGCGTTCAGGCTAGCTGATTGCGATATTCATAACAGAACGACATCAGCATATTTGTGCAATTATAGTTGACTTGTGTTGACCCACTTGTGACTCCAGTGACGGACCACAGTCACTGTCAACTCAACAAAATACTAAAAGTAAACGAGTATTAAAGAATACATAGGAGCGCATGTATTTTCAATTGCACTGACAGTAGCGAACTGGGCAAAGCTAAAACGGAGGGTTAAAGAACACTTCTTAATGCAGTGACAGCAATCCTACCGTTGCTTGTTCATTGCACAATTCTATAGTTTGCAGTCTTCCCCAACAACACTGTCGATGGCCACCTGGTTCTAATCCTAATCATTTATGTCCGTGTAAAGCAGGTGAGATTCGGTTAATCAGACAGCCCAGCGTATGAAATTTGTTCAAGGCACACTAATCGAACTTACAAACCCAATAAACGATTGTTCGAGTTTTAGAAAACATTGGCTATATTGCTTTCAGCTGGGCAGTTACGGATAACGAGAAGGTATAGACAGTTAACTGAGTACTTCAATGTACTTGTTTTGAAAACATGCCAACTTAATACGCTGTTTGACTGTCAACAATCGGATGTGAACTTTACAATGCACCATCAACTATCATTTTAGTCCTGTCAAATCAAACAGCTCTGGATAATAATTAAAAGGTGATACAAAGAGTAAAAAATATTTGGTTGCTTTTTCAGTCACTTGAGGATACTGAAATACTGGCAACTGTTATCCAGGGAAGATATTAATACGTGTCAACTCATTTTAGAGTATTTCCGTCGTTCTTTCTGTCATCAGGAGTTTGCTGTCGCAGATGAAGACTAGATTAAATGCCACTCATATTCCGTAGTCCTAGGCGATGGCGTGAGACTGATAAGAGATAATACAAAAGTTTTCAGGATACCCTAAATTGTATGCACAACTGATTCACATTTATAACTTCTCGTTGAACGCCTTATGTCTGTCCCTAATGATATCCCCTTTATCACCATGTTCTACTTTACATGACAGTAGAAAACTTTTCGAAAACACGATTATAATGGATGACAGTAAATCGATCAGTTACATTTAGATAATATTTGTCATTCAGACGACAACAGTGTCTGTACAATTAACAGAATTGCATACTGCGACGATGGTGAGTGAAATAGGTCGAAAAAGTGAGACCAGTCGATTACCTCAACAGCCCAGTGGCACACAAAGAAGACTTACTGGAGTCGCCCGAAGACCTAATGGTGATTAATCAATCTATCAATGAAAATTGAACATCATATCAAATATTGGTCGATTATATATGAGGTTCGTTTACACATCGAAGAATGTTTCTAACTATGAACAAGGAAGTAATGAAATAACTCAGCGAGTGTCAAAATTATACAAATATCAACCAATTCCCAGGTGTATATGTGAGCAACAAGCCTCACCTAATGATATCGTTCCGAAGAAAGAACTTATATTCGCAGAAGATTCGTCGTGAACATTGGAGAAACAGATTAACTGTGTTCAATTTTACAACGTTATGTCTAAAGAAAGTAACCTCAAGATGACATATTTTAACAAGCAGAGAGTAAGAACAATGTCACTGAAAGAAACAAATGCAGTCCCAAGAAAAGTAACAACCCCAAGTAATTCACACTTCGGGAGCTGTCACAAATCCATGTCACATAACATGCTTGCAGCAGAACTTTGTTATGTTATGAACTCTTCCACATATCCTAGAAAGTATTGGAGTTAGTCCGAAGGAAGCAATGCCTCCGAGGTTTGATACTAACTCCATATTACGCATGACCCAAGAATAATCTCCAAGTGCGTAGCCCCACTGTGAGTTGTGTTCAGGCTGCCCAACCGACCCCAGAAGAGACGACAGTCATCCTGCTGACCCCACAGGTTGATCCTACGATTAGGACTTCCAGGTCAAGTTTGACTTACGAGTGAAATTTATTCTGCTGAACGCCCTTTTGATTATGGTTAAACGGTAAAAGATTGAGTTAGTGAAGCTTGAATGTTTCCTGCGTTAAATCGCAACTCTCATGTCGACATTGTGGAAAGTGTATCGACTTTGATGCATAACGCTTCGTCTACTTTCAGCCACTTACGCCAAATGGTTTACGACTACCTTTTCCCAGTGTGTATTTTAGCCACCGCACAAGCAACACGTTGCAAATTTTGATGATAGAAGGTCTTCCATAAGAAATGCGAAAACTTTGAAACTATCTTCTGTAGCTACAAGTGAGTTTGATAGTTGACGTTCTGATTACCAGGATTGCCACCATTTATGTACCCAAATCAAATGTCAAACTACAGGTCAGTCGCGTCCTCACCTAACGCCATGTGATTAATCTGAGTGCTGTGAGTAGTGTATGAGAGAGATAAGTCATCCGGAAGGCGGCTGACACGAATCAGCGGAGAACCTAGAATCAAAATCAATAGCACACATTGCGTAGTTCCAACTGTTAGCTTAGTAAGAGACGTATTCGCTTAGATATCGTCAACAATCGGGACAGACAGCAAAATATCTGCGTGCGCTAGCTGCTTAATAGTGCTGCAAGAGGGCAGTTGAGCAATGGTACACGTGTGAATTGGAATACTATGTTCGGCTGCAAACACATGCGTGTGTCCGCCAGCTTCAAGCAGTATGTTCATTTGTTTCACGAGCACCAACAATCATCAATCAACACTGTTTCCTGGTGGAACAAATCAAGACAACTGTTGAGTATGTTCAAAAGGGACTGGGCAATGCATGTGTTCTTATGGGGATAGATGGAAGCTTTTTGTGAACAAATTTAACGAGGAATGGTGTGGTTGTTGGTGTAGGAGTTCTTTAAGTTTATATATCTCTGACACAACCAAAAATCATTAAATCATCATTTTATCTTAACCTTTAATCCGCCGTAAGTCACCATATGTTTGCACACATTTTTCAAAAAGATGTGGATTACGTATTATATAAACTGTATGATATTCTCGTCGTGTTTAACACGTTCTTGTTAAATGGTTTGAGAATAACACAACGTTGTAATACTCTACGTTTCAACCACCTCGAGTGGCTTTCCTCAGGAATGTTGTAATCGATATCACATTAACAAGGGAACGAGGGTCACTTGGGGTTTGCCGTGGTTAGGTCGTTCTGTGCCATATCTAAACTGACTGATTGAACCCTTCACTCTTTAAATGAGGGTGACACTGATGTGGATGAACTGCGTCTGTTTGATGTTGTTTACCTATTAACGTCACACCGCCGACAGGGGTTTGTTATCAATACGAGTAACTCAACCGTGTCGTATGTAAATATGGAGAGCCTCAGTACAGCATCAGTCTGCATGAGAGGCAGACACTTGTGAATCACTCGTGCTTGATCAAAACATACCTTGTGATTCTCTGACAATGCATATAGTGCAATGGCTGAATCCTTCGCTAGCTTCCGAAGTTGATTGGCGCTTTTGTGAGGAAACCGTGCGTGCCTCTCGTGTTTGGGAACACATACCCTCAACTGTCTGCTTATCCCTCCTATGTAAATGGCACTGCAGTCACTTTATTTGATTTCGTAAACGCAGTCTTTCTGGTTGCCCTTAAAAACTAGGTTTATAAGATGCATCACCAATCGTTCTAAAGTATTATCTAATCAAAATACGGTTCAGACAGCGTACTCAGAAGGAATGGAGTGCATTTTTCCAGATGTTTGTTTACGATATACTATTTGTCCAGTAGACTTGAAAGTTATGGTTTCTTTGACTTCCTCCTTAGTCGACCAACACTTAATTATGTTTTAAATAAAGGCGTTTGAATAGTGATCGGCGGCTAACGTTTCGTTAATGTGAAAAACCTCTACATTTGCAAAAACTGTCAGGCTTACTGATCTTTTTTTCCTACTCTTTACTGCCGCAAGCATAGCACCCCTGTCTTATTGCGAATGAATGACGTAAACTTATGACAAACTTAATCAAATATAAACAATAGAACGTAAGTTGAAAAGTTGCACTGGTTCTGAAGTAACCCGACTAAATGAAGCAAAAACTGGTCGATGTGATATCATACTTAATGTTCCTAGAGTTGTTGGTTTAGCTAATCTTTGACCACACAGATAAGTTACAAATCATGAGATTATTGAAAAGGGCCCGTTTACATACTGGCAAGATTGTAACTGGTTCTTTCCAATTATTTGTTTGTGATAAATATCCGCAAACCGACATACTGTTGAACACAACTAATCCATAAAATCTCACCGATAGAGAATAGTTAGTCTGAGAAGTGGCTCTCTAGACGGACTTGACTTGTACAAAAACTTAAGTAAGTGGAATTATGCCACTGCTGGTATGAATAGCATATGTAACTAATAATAAATATTACTACGAGCATAGTCGAAAAGCTTAACGATAAAATCTTGTGCAATTCGATGACACGAGATGCAACATCATGTTAACTTAATTCACAGATTTCATCAGGCAGTTTTGTGCAAATGGGGCTTCACGTGAACTCAGGGTGGAATAAGTGAATCACACACCAGCCCGTCCATGATCGGCTAGGTTGATGACTGCAGGTGCGAAACAAGCTGAATAATCATAACAAACTCACTTATGATAAGAAAGTAGAAGTCTTAGTTGGTTACTAGATGAACGTTTTACAAGTGATTAATGAGCGCAAAAAGTTACGGTGGTCAACTTGTTCAATGTTCCAAACAGTTGCTTACGGTTTACGTTTAGCCTATCAGCAATCATGTGAATGCCAATCCTCCGAATTGATGTATTTCATCTCCACACAAAAGTAAACGTCCTCAAATGAATGTAAACGAAAAAAAGCAATTAACTGCCAGAGTAATTTATGTTAATTGTAACTCCTCTTTTTCCGTATTCTTGGATAATCAATAGGAAATCAACTGTTCCATATTGTTTTTAACAGGTGTAAACGATCAGTCACATGCGTAAATTAAATTGAAATAAATGAACGAATCAGGCAAGTCAGTAAGTATTCCAAGTTGTAGGGCGAGAAATACCGTTTACAACAGTTATCTCAGTCCATCATCCATTCTAAGTCGGACAATACGAGTGAACGTAATACATGAAAATAAGGCGAACATAATATCAGCAAGGTCAAGGATCTCGATCCGTAGAAATGTAGTAGAAATGATCGGAGACGTGAAGGAAGTGCATCATACAAGTGTGCGAAAAGCTTTTAGATGTTTTCACCTTATGGAGATTTTAATCGGCTTTTAAAATAGATATCAGGTGATGGAAGGGTTGTAATCGTTGAACACTGGTCGCATAATCCAAGCATAATAGTCTTGCTGTTGACAGAAACCACAACCAAGCGAGGTGTAATTATTCCAGAGTCCTTCAACCAAGTGCGAAAGCTTTTCGAAATATGCTCAAGACAGCTTTACAGCTTTCAGGTTGAGGCTAACTTTAGAACAAAGAGTGAACCATCTCGGCTGTTTCTGCTTCACTTATGATTCCAGCTGCACAGAACTTTATATCCCGCAGAGAACCAGACGGCGTATTTTAATCTGAACATAATACGTGGATATAGAGAAGTGTGAACACTCCGAAACAACCTTAGTGAATGGTATTGTTACCAGGAGGATAGCGCAAAATTAATGGATTTAAAATTCGACTTGTGAACATTCCCTTAGCCAGCGTTTCTAAAATTTGCCAAACAGCTGAATGAAACAATAGCAATATGCTCGCACAATTTAGCTATAACCTTTTGCAGGCTATACGCATTAAGTCATAACCCAAAGTTGCTTCAGCACTAGTCTGCTACAGAACCGTAAAAGTTCGGCTTCTGTGTTCGGATCTAAGTATACTTTCTCTCTCAATAAACTATCTGAACCATGCGTGTTCTAACATTCAGTGTTATCACTGAGTAGCTACCTGCGATTCATAGTTGCTCATATCAATAGTGAAGCCAGAAAGACCAAGTAAACAGTTCTATGGGCTCTTATCTTCGGACGCTTGAAATGCGCCTTATTCTTGTTTCCAGATGTTATTTCAATTTCTCCATTTCAGGGGCCACCTGTATTTCTTTCAAACATGGATGAAAGTTTACATCCTATTTGTTACAGTACCTGCCCCCGTTGGTCTATATAAACGTGCTTTTGTATGGGCTCAGTCAGCAACAGCATTTCATAAGGCTAGTTGCTTGCCATAAAACCGCATTCGGTTTCACCAGGCGAAGACGTGCAAGTGTGCGTTATTCTCTTAGGCGACCATACGGGCCAGAAACCTGGCTAAGGCCGTACTTCTCATGACCCGCCGAATACAACGTAATGCCACTTACTACGGCCTTTGTTTACAGACTCTATTTGAGACTTTACAATAGGAGACATAATGTCATCAAGATTACGTTCATATACGGTTCCTCACTGGCATTCTGACTGAGAAGCTTATGCCCTACACACGCCTGTTCCCCTGTAGATGAGCAACTAGTGAAGAAGTATGAAACTGTCCTACGTTGCGACTGCCCAGATCAATGACCAGCAACAAAATATCAGATTGGGATGAATATAGCGTTTATATTCTAGCTTGCTGTGCATTTACAACAGTCACTGCAAAACAAGACCAATACTGTAACACTATGCAACAGAAACACATACGAACATGACATTGCTGATAACGTGGTGGGTATGCATGGTCCTAGCTGCACGTCAAGAACGCGGTCTGTGAATGTATGGAGAAAGCTATTAGCTATTGTATTCTTACACATATGAACATGTTATCAAGAGGCTACACATAACTATTTGGTAGCAAATACTTATCTGGTGTCACAATAGTGTCAACAACTCTTTAGCTTCAATGATGGGTCGTAAATAGAATTTCTGTTTACAATTGACGGTTAAAAATGTGGGTTACACTTACTGGCTGAAATGAGAAAAGTCACTTCGTACACACGTAAAACCTTTTATGACACGCCGTCCGTAAGACTCATCATTCACGGGTGCTGGCTACTGCTAAATCGACCTCCAGTCGAGTACGCAATCGGATTTTGTGTTCACACAGAAAAATTCGTGCAAGTCCTGCAGTTGTGATGGCCAAAGGTCATCCCCTCTGTCTGCATGCCCACCCAAACTCCAACCGATAACTTTGTGACGTAATGGTGGGTGGAACTTCAAACCACCCATCGTTAACGCTGGTGATTTGCTCTCTGAGTGACTGATCTATAGAGACCTGAGTATTTTTTTAACGTTTTGCTTGATCCAATGACACTATGCTAAACCTCTTTGTCTTGTGTATACACTGTTTTTGGTTTTGCTTAATCTATAGAATTCTATTATTCGGATGATGAATTATCGAAAACAGTTGTTCGTCACATCTACTCTTTTGCAATTCAGTGGGAATTTTCGCGAGATTCACACACGCATCGGCATAATCTGATTGAAGACAGTCAGTATACTGGTAGCCAAAATGATTCCAGGATGCAACCATTTTCAAAACACTCTTTAGACAAGGTTACATAATGATTTTTATGAATACGTTTACATACTGTTGCTCTGTGCGATACAAACGAATAAATGACTGGTACTGATAGCATTACGGAACGGATAATATGGAATATCCGTTTTATTATCCACGAGTGTTTAATAGCATTATAAACTTGGTTTTTCGTAACATCTTGCAGTAACAGTAGCAAAGAAATTGTAAGTTAACTTTAGGTTTCACATGAATCATTCTGTTATGATTCACTCAAATGTGCACATTGTTTTTTAGTCTGTAAAATCGTTTCTTGAAAGTTTTGCTGTTATCAAAGCGTCAATCTTTCCTCTAGTATTGCGGCGCCGTAGGCATATGATCTACCAGTCACTGGCGAATTATCTGAAACAAAACATACACAAAAGCGACCGTGAACAATGTACATGAGTCACAGTGGAAATCTGGTTGGAAATGGGGCTCAATCTGACAGCTAGTTTAAAATCTACTTAGTTCAAGCAGACAGAAATGATTCAAAACAGAGCAATTCTGATTATTAAAATGAACATTATGCAAGGTTACCAGTAGACTGTTTCTTCAACCTGACCTAATTAGAAAACCAACTGCGGATCCAAGCACTTATTAATGATATGTTAACATTTCATTTACTCTCACCAGTCGCAAACGTAAAACATGCAAGTTATATACATCATACGTATAAGGACAGACAGGGATTAGATACGCATACAAGCACTCCAAGTATTATGTAATCACGACCATGCCAACCCGATAGGTTACCTCAACCACTTTTATGTACACAACCTCGGCTAGTAAGTTCGGATGAGTATCTCTCCACGGCAAAAATGAGAGTAAATGAAATGTTGACATATCGCAACATATGTCTTCTTTCTGCTCTAATGAAGTGGTTAAAGGGAACCCAGTGTTTCAAATTTCCCAAACGAAGACTCCCTGTTTCAGTTGTGCGATCATTGGATCGGTTGCTGTCGTTAAGGTGCAAGGTAGCAGTGGAACGGCCACGCATTGACTTATATGAGGAATGTATCCAATCAGGCCAATTTCCGACGTCGTTCGTCAAATTATTGTCTAAGGAGAAGTTACCGAGAAACAACATCAATCTTGTGAGATTAACGTGCTCGCATATCGATGCCACTCGTGAAAAGATCAACAAGTTCGTGGAAACCTAATATCGCTTCGCTGGAGTTCTTAGTGGTTTGTCGTTGGTTTGCCGAATGAAATATGAGATCTTCAGTAGATACACTCTTGAAATAATTAGGTGTAGAACACATCGCTGTCTTCAGCGCTCTCTTTCAGGTTCATTCGAAAAGAGCGTGTTTCCTGGTGATGGTTTCAAACATGTGCACAACGTTTCGTCCACTCAGTTCAGCCAGACAGAGTTGGAGGTCCTCTCACTTGGACTGAATCTCAAAATACCGCCCAAGAACGTCAACAAGTTGAACACACAAGTTCAATTTGAATACATGTACGACTGGAACTGTCGCCTACATCTTCTGATGAGACAGGCTGGTTCCGTGCAAAATTGGTGGATACCTCAAACCAGGTTTGTCGGCGCTCATTCGCCAACACTGCTGTCAAGAGCAGGAACACTATCGGGTCATGAAGGAAATAAGAGACATGCAACATCTGGTATTCCTTAAACTGGATAAAGGCTCTAG
>LUCH01000547.1:123548-182428 GCA_013368495.1 Paragonimus heterotremus
TGCGACTGATGAGAGTAAATTAAATGTTAACATATCGCAATATATGTCTTCTTTCTGCTCTAATGAAGTGGTTAAAGGGAACCCAGTGTTTCAAATTTATTAATGATATGCACGTGCAAAACTGAAGAGAAATTGTTGAATGAAGAAAGCAAGCAATTAGTTTCCTGTCGACAACATCCTCAACAACGAACAAATGTGAGTGATTTTAATTTTTTTCCACAGATAGTAAACGTTTTTACGTCTCAAGGAGCTGTCTAGGTTCTGTCTACCAAGTAGGTCTAATTAGTGAGTTAAGCGTTATTTTCTTTCCAAGAAGAAATAGTAATATGCGTAAATTAAATCTGCATCCGAAACTGTCTCTTCCTGTTGCACAGCGACAGCGTGTGCACTAAACGTCTATGTCGTAACTTCAAAATACCCCTTGGTGAGTTTATAGAATTATGTTTAACAAATAGTCTAAAACTTGAAACTGTATTCTTCTGGAGACTGTTTCTTCGTCTGTTTACTTGCTTCCAGAAAATGTTCTCTCTAGATGCACAACTAGGCGGTGAACTTGCCCAATCATTAACTCATTTTCCCAGTGATTTATCGAGTTGTTCGTTTATTTATTCTTCACTGACTTATTCGTGCATTAAGGGGAACGGATAGCACGCGTTGCAGTTCAGTGAAGTGTAGTTGATTTCATTTGAAAGCTTGCCCCTTCCAACAGCCATTTGACGACAGCAAACGAGAGAATGACTGATGGAAGCCGAGAACATTTAACTGGCCGGCAAACTAATTTACATTTAATCGAACCACTGAAATTAAAAACGACTACTGGTTACGTTATGTGATTGGAGAGCTTATGCCACACCTTTGACTGAATAGGCCTAACCTAGATGACTGGCTGTTCCGAACTCTGTGGTTAACCATTTAGCGTCATTGTGATGGGATTCGAGGAAAATGTACACTGGCTGCACTCCATGTTCCATTTGGCGTAGACCATTTATTTCGTCCGTCTGCAGGTTCGTTTTATCTCATAATTCATTTTCGATCGGACAAGTCGAATTTCATGGAACTGACACATTAGTTCTAGTCCACCTCCCTCTGTTAGAATTCATGTTTTGTGGAACTATGGGGCAAGGTGATTTATAATGGCTGACGAAATTTTTCAAGCTTAGCAAAATACAACAAATAGTGTGCATAAAGGCCAGAACAGTTGAAAAGAGTTACATGACCACTTAGTTCAACCGGCCTTCAACCTGCCCGGGAAAAATTGTAAAAACCGCGCAATTCGTCTTACCATTTGGTGAGTCATATTCTCTGTGTGCTTGATGTTAAGTGCAGCAATGCACCCTAGATCAGCTGACTAAAATTTACTAGTAAACTTAAACACAAATTCTGTGACAGGCTTTCATTATTGCGGTTTCAATCGTGTCCTGCGGAATGGAGTTTTCAGGGTCGCATAGAACACAGAAATTAACCACTGACAACGTGATCATCATCAGCGTAGAAAGTAGTGTCATTGATAGGCTAATACGTGACTACCCTACCATCACTGAAGAGAAAGACAAGCCCCTAGTATAGAGCAAGAGAAGAGAATTTACACCGAAATGCTCCAACACTTACAATCGAGGTTTCTATGTCTAGTGGATAACCAACAGAGTTTGACTTGTTGACAAGGCATCCTCCACAAAGTACATTCATTGTGACCTTTACTACTTTGCGTCACTGGTAAAACATACTTGACAAACAACGCAGCTGAACAGTGATAGCTTTCACGCCATAGGATAGTATTGGCCACCATTCCTGCAGTTGACTTCATTGGTCGAAACAAAATCATTATTTGCCCACTTCAGACTTTACGTCAGTTGGCTGCGGTCAAGGCAAACAGTTCTCAACATGGAAGATGATTGGTTGTATCGATAGCGCTTGACCCGACCATTTCAATCTGCGCATACACAAATACCGGACGAATGTACTAACCTCATACCGACCATCGAATGTTCTGTTCTTAACCTCATCGTTGTGGTGCGATTGACTGAAAACCAACGTGGACCTGCGGAAGTTTGAAGGAAGCTTGTCCTCTAGTCTAAGAGGCCACAGTTTGCAGCTTTGGAGGGACACCATTTATATAATAGCATTATATACTCTAATTTTAAGTGTCAAGGAGATTTCACTCTACACTTAGATACGACCTAGACTGACGAATACTCGATCAGCCTTTGAGATATGGGCATACACCCCATTTTATTCACGTCCGTCGATGAAGTTGCAATTTCCTAAATTCATGACTCAATGGATAACCTACATGAGTTCGTGAAATGACACAAATGAGAGCCCTTCAATCTTTTCTAATCAATTTTCGCGTTGGAGTGGTAAAACGCATTCCGAAGTACATAACGTAACGCAAGATATGGTTTTGGACTTCATGATGTCTGGGCAGTTGTCATGTATCAACTTTACGACTTAAAATTAGTGTCTTCTACCAGGCACGGGGTTCATTCTAGCGTTTCATGAGTACCAAAGTTCGCATATGATAGAATCAGAAGAATGGTAAAACTACGTCAAGCCACTCCGCGTGTTGATTCATTCAGACAGTTGACTGTAAACTTTAATCTGGTCCGAAGCCAGAGAATTTAATTAGCGACAGTAATATCCATATATCTGTTTACCACATTCCTAGGTTTGTGTGTCTCTGAAAATATAACATACTCTCCTATTATAGCCGGCCTAGACGATGAGGAATATGACAATGAAATGAATGTTATGTGAATTGTCACCTGGACTGTTTTATCTGTTACCGAACGTTTGAAATGGCATTCTTTGAAACCCAGTGTTCCCCATAACCACGATCTACCTTGTTACATCCTATAATATCTATTGTCAGAACAGCTTGAACTATTCCAATTGTTCGGATTTTCGCAGTATGAACTGCTGAGCACAAATTATGGACTAGTTTGTTACATTTGGTCTGTAGCTGACATGGTCTGTTTGTCGACTGACAGTTTTGACGGTCCGTGAAGGCTTTGCACACCAAAATAAACAACAAAGTTATAATGTACTTGTGCACTATATAAATTCGTCTTCCAGTAAGTTTAGCGAGGCTAAATCAAGCAGTACCACCTACAGCCATTAGGTGGGTAATCTATTCCAGACCAAATCTATTGATGGAAAACACGGTGTCTATTGGAATTGTAACTTGAACGATACCTGAAGTTAGTATGGTTAGAAATAAGCTGTGTTCGACACATGAATGGACCAGTCGTTCACCGCTGCCCTAGTGAAGCGGCACTGCCAAAACTTGCCCAGCCTGCCAACTGGATGACACATACTCCACTGCTGTCAGCATTCCAATCTAACGATGTGGTTGTGTACACCGTGCTTAGCTCAGTACGTATTTTAGCCCAAATATTGTGGTCATGGAGGGCTGAATTGTAGAAACTTTTTAGCGTATGTACTGGTTATGCTAGTAGTATTGGTCCGTGAAATCCAATACAGCGACATTCATTGAATTCGAAGTCAGAGCAAGGAGGACCTACTGATCTATCTGTTTAGGGGTGTGGACCTTGAGGCCACCACAATAACTCGCCTTTTAGAGTTAGTCAGCGTACGTGTGGGACTAGAGATTGGATCGGACGAGGTGGCATATCTTGCGGCAGATTTCTTATGAGCAATTGTAGCTCAGTGAGGACATAGAGAAGGATCGCAGAATTGGCGGTTATGTAAACGGGTTAAATTGAAAAGGACCCTGGGAACGGGTCCTCAGCAGCACATATTCAAGCGTATATCCTGCTAGATGCAGTAGACACGGCTATGGGATTCTTACCGCCGGAAAACATATATGGTGTAGGATTAACAGTAATGCAAAGTATCACGGTTATACTTAAACTGGAGATACCGCAAATAAGCAAAAACGTAAACAACATGACCATTGGATTTTTAACTATGGCATTTGACTCAAAGACCTAACTTACAAGGCAGCAAATGGAGGGTAGTGAAATAAACCTGTTGCAGTTTTACGAAATCGCATAACCAGTTTTCGTCAGACCAAACATGAGTGACCACGAGACAGAAGTTCGACAGACTTCTATCTATAATCCCTTTCGATATGAATAGCTTCGTAGGTGTCATCAACACTGTTAATTTTAGCCGACCAGGCCGTCTATATACACAAGCTGTCATACTCTGCCGAGGTTCGGTATCGTCATGATGATAACCACGTGATGAACGGAGGAGATATTGTTAGGTAATGAATCCGATCGAAGCGGTCAGTAGCACACTCTTGGTGTATTCCGTTTCATACTGCATGACCAAACAACTAGGATGGCAAAAGACATCACCTTAAGAGAACATAAAAGTACTCGTTCTGCACCGGACATCTAATCAAGTGGCTCTTAAGTGAAAAGGCAAAGAAATTGTAAGGTCTATGCAGCAACATCTCAATGGCCTGTTGTATTTTATTTGACAGAGATTGATGCATACAGTTTTACTCACTGAAGGTCACCGACTAAAGTGTGCAGGACACCAAATTAGTTGGAGTGATCGTTTAGAGAGTTTTATGTTCGAAACTGAAGGGAAAATCCCACACGCCGATCACTTCGCCGGAAGGGTTCGCGTTTGCCAGTCAACAGTTTGAACGGAATTCCTCTTTGAAAGGTCAGCGAAAGTAGTTAGATCAGATGAAACGCAGTCGCTAAATTTTACGCCAGCAAACTTGACGAGATGTGGGGGCATGTTTTGGTCTTTATTATCCCGGCACACGCTGGAAATTTTACCTTTCAACAAAACATGTATTCCATCGACCTAACCGATTATTTTTACACAGGTTTTCAGTCCTTTTGATTGCTCAATTAGAAGTCTTTATGTGAACCCTATAGAGACCCAGTGGGTCATGTTGAGACTACGATTACTAGAGAATTAATCTAAGATTCTTCAATAAGTTGGCGTTGAAAGTGCACTGTTACATGAATGGCCGATCAATAACAGCGGCATATCAACACTCGTGGTAAATAGCCTGCAACCACAAGCAACTCCACTGTCATGAACTTTTACGAATTTCCATCTGGAATGCTGTTCTGAGAAGCAGCATCAATATTTCTTTGCTCCCCTTGGCACTTTACATGACTAATTCCTTTTCTGATTAATTTTAATAATGAACAATTCATACAAACTATTCTGCCTTACGTTTTGCGTATTCATACAAACAGTAACTTTGTAATTTGGTGATCGTTCGAGATAAGTTGTGAATAGCACTATTTCATGATGAACAAACAAAGACCACTTCAATCGAAAGAGGATTATTATAAGAAGTCAGTTATGCGAACAGCTGTTTTCGGTAATTCTCATCGGGCTTTTACAATTACATAGGGTACATGCGTTTATATATGAAAAATTAGAGCAAATCAAATAGGGCATTCGAATCATAGACATGGGGTGAATCACAGTCTACAGGAGGGGGGTCATCAAATTGAGCCAGATGAGGCCTTTCGAGTCATCTACAAGGTTCGTCAAACCCATTCCAGAGCTGTCAGATTGCGACTGTTATCAACGGCCGAGGCAATTGCCATCAGACTCTACAACCCCTGTCTGTGCGCCCAAAAACAGTTCGTGCAAGCCCTTCACCTCCCCTGGCCAACTAGTCCACAACCCCTTGAGACCCAAGCAGGCGTGAACCACTTGACACCGCCGAATGCATGTGCCACGGCACGCATGAGTGATAATGCCACACATTCACTAACACTCCCACCCCCCTCCTGTAGACTGTGATTCACCCCATGTCTATGATTCGAATGCCCTATTTGATTTGCTCTAATTTTTCATATATAAACGCATGTACCCTATGTAATTGTAAAAGCCCGATGAGAATTACCGAAAACAGCTGTTCGCATAACTGACTTCTTATGAATTCTATGGGAATCTGGAAACGATTGAAAGAGGATTAATTGAGATAAATGGAGTAATTTTAATTGACCTGCATTATTGTAACAGGTGGCTATAGTACCAAGGTAAAATTTTTACAATGCCAGTGATCGACAAAAATTTGATGACATAATTTTCCAGTAGAGGGTTTATTCAGATTCACGAAAAAACTCTATCAGCTTCACGTATATTGCCCTCTCACTGTGTGCAAAGTGTTTGTATCACCTTGGGCAAAATGATGGCCAAAATGCATGACTGGTTCTTCCGTCGTTTATCAGATTTACTCAATTGCTTGTCGAAAAGCTCAAGATAATTTGACATTTTGACAGTTTACTAATAACCACAACACCAAGTATTCAGTACTTCCAGGGGTGGTATGGGGACGGGGCCACGCCATACATCGACGCGAGTGTCTTTAAGCATTGCAATTTATGAAATCCATAGCAATTTAACTTGATGTTTACTTCGATTGTGTTCATTTTGGTTTTGAATACTACGTAGCCATTGAAGATTAAATTCAAGATAGTAGTATTTTTGTCTAATTAATTGAATCGTCGCGTATCTATTTAATGTGTTCTTGTTGAGCCCGCTACTCTGTGTGTAAAAGTCTGATACGCCGTTAGACTACTCGGGACTTCTGTGATTTATAATTTCCCTAAATCTAGGGCATCTGGTTTACTCTACCCCATTTTCTTTGACATCTGTGATTCCGAAGGCATAATACTTAACGTTGGAATAATCAAAACATTGAACATATGATCAGGAAGAGTAAATTACATTTTTATTATCTAGAACTGGTGATTAACGAGAAGAGGTTCGACCGTCTACATTAACAAGGGGAACATGATCTACAGACTATCAATCAAATGAGATGGAGCCAAATATTCTAACGGATTCAGGTATGATGATTCCTGAAAACGAATGCAAATATTCAGAGAATCAGTAGTAAGACATGAAACTTTATTGCTGCTGGTGGTGACGAGAGGTCGCTTAATCGGTGGTGTGCAAAACGAAGGTGAACCACTAGATGCATGCAATAAATTTTCTTTGCATTCGGATCGCGTAAATAGAGTTGGACGATCTTCCCCGAGACAGGTTAGCAGCAGTGAGATGACAGAACCACTGCCGAAAATGGTTCACAGCAAGTGAACCAGAGCAGTAAACACTGACTTCACTGCATAATATCGTAATGATATTGATCCAGTAGAGAGCCTTCTGTTTCATCGTACAAAAGCATCACCCAAAACAAAGCACGGTTTTTCAGTGGGTTCATGTATTTTACCCTGATTCGCTAATATACAGTCTTCTAGCTTTGGCTAGTTAATAACAATAACGTTTACGGATTAACCGCAAATCCGCCATCAAAATGAATGTTGTCCACTAACCTGGTGCATGCCGTGAAGCCTTGTCATTCACTATGTAAAATCATTACCACTGGTACTTCGTACATGGTTTCTATATAAACTTTTGACTATCAGCCTGCACAGGTAAACGTTCGGTATCAACATTAATCTGAGTTTGGCCTCAGTGTCGTCAGTGAACCGGGAAATCGCAAAGTCTAATAACTTCCATCACTTAATTACATTGCTAATACGCGAACATTCCATCAGCCGCTGGCAGATCATTTACGTTGTGGCCGATAACTTCACCAGAAGCCGTATATCGCGGGCCGAATCAGATATTTCTGCAGACGAGAATCACAGCAGAACTCCAGTCAATCAGTTACAACAAAAACCTGTGATACGCCCTTGTGATTAAACGTTTTCGCTTGGCTTGAACCGAAGCCAAAGCTACCAGAATGTTGATCAGAAACTCTAAGGCGTTTGGAGGAATAACCAATTAAAATTACAACCTCACAGCTGCCGAGGAAAGTCTGTGTAAAGTCCTTGTCGTGGTCTATAGCTTTCAGGCAGCTTTCAGAAAACTGGATTGTATTTAAAAGCACTATTACTGCTTCGCATGTCGAGGCGACTCGAATCAACATTGAGTGTATGCATATGAGAAGTCGGTCGTGCCTAGAATGCGATCAACGGCTCAGCAGTCAGCACGAAAACGTGACCGGATTTCAGATCCCGGAATACTGAAGAGTTCTAACAAGAACGAGCTTTTAGTATAGTACTTTTTCTTGAAAGGTACTGGCTGATGTGAGCAAATAAACAGATGTCTTATGCACCCGGGCTTTTTACTTGCCTAGCCCTAGAAACTGTTCACACTTTCAGTTACAGAAGATCAGTCCAGGCTTACAAAATTTTATGGAAGTTATATCAAAATTACATAGACAAAACTGGAAGATGTACGATCTACACGATGAAGCAGAATTTGTCCAGATACACTGTGAGTCGATAAATCTCGCAGACAAAGTGTGTCTGCAACCGACAGATACGTTCTGGCTACTGACATCGTTGACTATCTAGCAAGTGTATCCAAAATCCTATCACTGCATACTCCAAGGTTCTTGTGGTTCACCTAAGAAGTCGAAATTATCCGACCTAAGCCAGTTCGGTTTGTTCAGAAATGATCACTGACGAATCTGTCCATACCATGGACTTAGTGATCTTTACTAGCCCAATGACTGATCATCTACTTCTGCTTTTTCAACATAAAAGACGATTGCTGTTATTGTTACTTTTCGGATAATGCACCATTAGAAAAAGTGATCAACTACTAGGCCTCAGGTTATAATCAACGGGCTCGATGTGCTTTTTGCTGCTGTTCATACCAACTGTGGAAAGCATTGTACCCTCACATTATAAGGGCTGTTGTGAAGGAGTCAAATCTGAACAACTTTACTAGATACCGGCAGTCTATTTGGTATCGGCTCTTTTAACTTCATTGGCATCTTGCGGTAAATGCGCTCAATATCATGATCAAACTGTACACACCGCCTGAATTAGGTTCCCAAAGACTTTAAAGTTCCAGTAATCCCACCATTTGATTTTTCTACACGAAACTATACATCCCTCATCTCAACATGTATAGTGCCT
Source organism: Paragonimus heterotremus (assembly GCA_013368495.1). Lineage (NCBI taxonomy): Eukaryota > Metazoa > Platyhelminthes > Trematoda > Plagiorchiida > Troglotrematidae > Paragonimus > Paragonimus heterotremus. Next base: position 132,434 of record LUCH01000547.1, read on the forward strand.
AGAGTCTCACACTGAGACGGTTAACCACAAGCGCCGATGACACTGTAAAATGTTGTATAGGATCTACCATATAGCTTATTGTTGTTTGATTTAGCTTCTTGCGGTTGTGTCAAGACGCGAAGTGATTGCTGCATGAATTATTTACGGGCTCAATTTGAACTAGTGTACGAAATTGGATATAATTGCTCATAAGTTAGTACCAGCAAAAACATGTTGGTTTCATGCTTGGTTGTTCTTCTTAGAGCTGTGCCAGAGATTTTGTCTCGTTTTATCTTGTTTCTTACCCGTGTGACCTTTGACACTTCTGGAGGAGTTTTGTCAGTTCCGATATCAACCTCTCCCCACCATCTTTGAAAAGAGAAGGAGGGAGGAAGTCGGGACCATTACGTATGGCTTTAGGTTCAGTACCACTGTCTAACACACTGTCAGAGGTGCATAAATGTCTTCAGACCCTTCTAAATTGTAATACTTTAGTAGTCCCAACATTAAACGATGGCTATCTAAATTAATGTCAACTATACGTACCTGAGCTTGTTGGTTACAAAAGAGTAAGCTCTACTGTATTGCAGATAGCCGATCACTTCTCAATGTTTCAAGTAAACCTTTGGTGGGCAACACACGTCAGCAGGATGTTTGCTTTTGTTTGCAACTGTCTAGATGTAGCGAACCACAACGGTAAATGGCACAAGGAAACTCGTTATGTTCTCTCTTGGTCAAATTCATACTCCTACATATATCTCACATAAATCTTGGAAGATAAATAATCTCGGGGCAGATCGATGACTTCAACTTGGACTATACTTTTAGTCTATTTCAGTTTAACAGGTTCAGGCTGCAGTTCACTACTGAAGTGTAAATGATGTTTTGTTCCGCCACCAGGTTGTCGTTACTTCCAACTCAGAGGCTTGTTTAGTACAATAAAAATCCTCCCATCTTGAGTATACTCCGTAATACTCTGGACTACTACTTAGTGTAACACAACATGCTGTCGTGTTTGTATCATTTTGGGTTTTGATTATGTACATCGTGTGTGTGTTTTACTAGATCAATTGGCTCATGATGGCTCGCGTCGTCGTCTGTAACAGGGCTGCTGCTGGGAAGCTGACTATGAAAAATACTTGTCTCCTGGTGACTACGTTGAGTAAAATTGGTTCACAAATATAAGAGTCTACGCATGCCAGAAAAACCGACTTTCGTGTTAAATATTAGTTCGCTTCCTGGTGGACGAACACACCATCCAAATAGAGTTGACACCAATGCGGAATGAAATAAATCAGTACCCGTTGCGCCAAACACTGAAACTTCCCAAAGAATATTGGGGGAAATTCATACAGCTCTGTTTTAACACTGTTTGACTGCCATTTCTACTTCTCAGTGGTCGTGTATTAAACTCAGTGCGCTTGAACAAACAAAGTTTCCCAGGTCATCAAAGATGTGAACAGCGTAGAAATTTAAGAAAACTTGAACCCGTCACAAGCAATCGATGTCGGCTATCAGAATGAGCCGGTGGACGGAAAAGCCAAGAAGCAACTGGAAGGTGGTGATATTGGTCGGCTATTTCACAAAACGGTGCGTAGCAATACTTCTGGGTGGCACTGACACCAAAACTATTGCTGATATCATTTTCGAGCGTTGGAACTACTAGTCCAAAGCCATAGCGCAGCTGCAATCTGGTCAGTGTTCCAATTTCGAAAGTTGGATACTGCAGAAAGGTCGAGAAACCGGGAATTTCAAAAAACCCGGATGACCGCCTACCACCCTCAAAGAAACGGACAATCTTAATGAACCAGTCATTCATTCCTGCGATTAATGAGAACGTTTGTAGGCATACTGGAATGTGATCTAGCAGTCCCAAACTGAACCTGTCTTCATGCGTCCTCTGAACAGGCGCTCCACCTCCTGTGGACCGGTGAAAAACTTAGACTGCTCTCTAGTATCTGCTGGTCTTCAGCCGGTCGAAAGCAGTCTAAAGTAACGAACTGTGTTCGAAATGTTCAGCAAACAACAATTGATGCATCAAATGAAGAGGATGAACTCGGACAGAGCATGCTGACATCAGAATAAGTATTGCAGCAAAATGTTGTTTGGGAGCCCAATGAACCCTGATGTTAAAGTGTATTTACATCGTGAGATGACAACCGATGGTGTTCCCAGAAAATTATGTAAATAATGGAATGGGCCGTTTGTCACAGAGCACATGGCGTCTGACTAAATCCGCTTGATAAAAGAACCTGAAGCCCTTACTGGTCTACCTATGGTCTTTGGGTATGGGTACTCGAAGTCAAATAAACAAGTGAGAATGAAAATAATATACTATCAAAATTGGACCTATGTGAGTCATCGAAGATGATGCCTTAGGAAGTAAACGGTGACGCTAATTGAAACCGAAACTGACACCGCGCGTGCTGTATTACTGAACCGCAACCAATCGGTGCTTTTCCGTTTTGTGCTGCAGAATGAGCACCCCGAGCAATGAGGTAGCCTAACAGAAGACTGGCCGACTGAATGAACCATGAAGTGTTGGACTTCATTGTTTCTTGACTCGTGTAGTGCAAGTCTTGCTAAACTTCTCGGTTATTTCATGAAAAATTCGATTTCTTCCTCAAAGTGTGTATATTCCATTTAATTATTCTTGCCAGTCTTCGATAAAGCAAAATACCAACCATGTTAACTTGAACGAGCATCATCAGTTATGAGTGTTTGCGTGTTTTCGAACAAACAGTAATGGATGGAAAGCCTTCCATATTCGACCGCATAGCGGAAAACTGCTACTTAGTAAGCTGCACGTATTACAAAGCACATTCTCAGTGGGTAATTTCTAAGTTGAAACCACGAAACCAAAGGGGTTATGTCTTCAATGAGCATTCAAGCATGGTTTTCGACTGTGTATAAGTTGGATCTGTAGTATGATCTAAAGAGGTTTTAGACATGTTGGCGCCAAATTCAACATTCCTGGCAGTAATATATTGACGATGAATGGAGGTGTCTCACTATCATACAACCATGGAATTAAATGTACACAGGTTGACAATACAAGTGAACAAATATGAAGAATAAAAGAATTTAACTTGAGAATAAAAGAGGGGTGAGTAAAAGTTCGGACGTGTTGCTACATTCAACCACTTAACATCAAGGTGCTAGTAATTTATGTATCAAATTTCATGATAGAAAGACTCTCAGGTTGGCAGTTAATGGGAAGGTCTCAAAGTCTACACGTTTCACTTCAACTGGCCGGAAAATTAGCAAATATGATGTGACTTAGTGATCGATTTGTTGGCATTCTCAATACGTTTCTTGACCACACAAATCCATGAATCTTCTAGGTTTAGATGTGGGAAACTATTCTGATTCTAGTTGTCGTAAACCGACCTTTCAGAATCGCATTTACTTGACCGCTGATGACATTTCAGGCTTTTGAGTACAGTAGAAACTTGGGGTTCGGGGTCTTACTGCATATTTTACCGCTAACCATCATTGACCACGCTTCTCTGCCGTACAGTAAATATGTTGTTCACTCAATGTACTTTATCACTTCAGATGATAGACGAGTAATGTGAAACGAACTGAAAGTCTTCGAATACCGCCATAAATTTAGACCCGTGATCCTCAAACTGAATTCCCACATCAATCACTAACGGCACTCCTTCCTGTGTGCACGAACTTATCAACAGCCTCTAGACTTTCATTGTGTACCGTACAACTAAAAACACTGCGAAAACTTGACATCTTATATGTATTCTGTCACAGTCTGAAAATAGGAGACAGTCGCTAATCGTCAACTACAACAGATAACCTGGCGATTGAAGCAAATGAAACAGGTCGAAAACTCCGATGACACTAAGTACAATAGACAATATTTCAGATAACTGGTGAGTTAACGAAAATTCCGTTCATTTCACTTCGAATGTCAATCACAGTTGATCGCAGCCCCCTTATTTACGTAAGTTTTCTGTCAGTCCCTTTCAAACGAAGTACTAGATGTCGTTACAGCTCATCAGCAGTGGATATCCTTGCCATGAGGGGATATATACCTCGGCCATGCTTTCATTAGACAATCGTGATGACTAGTACATCAGTGATAACACACTGTCATATTTGAACGCTCAACCACTTCCAAGTTAGGATGCCTGAAAAGTCCGCCTGAATCTAAAAACCGTGATATTCAAATTGAAGTCATTCAAATCTCCGACTATTCATCAATTACCATGCAGATATAAATGTTATACAGAAGGTTGCACCGGAAGGAACTTTATATCAACTGTTGTTGTGTCCGTAGAAGACCCCTGGCCAGAGTAATTCGTTTATTGCGCAAACTTCCGTATGGGTCATGTGAAAAACCAAACCACAACGCGTATATTCATTTGGACGTCAGACATGCTTTCACATACATCGGGTGATAGTACACTGTCATTCGCCTTGACAGAACTTCTGCCATAGCGCGTACACACTATTTCGATAGTCTATTCTTGTCTGACGTCTTCCTGGCGTTTGCAGCCTGCTTATTTGTTCCTGAATGTCGTCTGTTGGTAATATGCTACTCGTGAGTAGTATATCACTCACAACGAAACTGCTTGTCATACAACACTATCATGTGTACTTTCCGGAAATGACTCGAGAGAGCATGCTGTTTTTTACATAATCCGGTTGAGTCACTTCTTTAGCAAGTGAGACTTCAGTACCTTGTTTACATGATTGCTGTAGATAACCTTGCTTAGGTAGGCATTCCGTGTAAAACCTTAGATATATTGTGTTGTGTACTAGACACATTTGACCTGTTCATTTGATTACATTACTGGCAACACAGGTAACAACTTGATCGGCGAAATATAGCGGCTAAACGCTTCTACATGAGAAATTCGACCCATTGGATAAAGCATACCATAACGATCGAAAGATGCGCTTGCTGCTGGATGGTACATAGTAAGCGCTTTTAGCCTAGGAATAAAACCGAAATAAAATTATGTCTGACCAGGTTAGAAGCAAGCTTATTCCTTGAGGTGCAGTTAGTCGAAGGAGCAGTTTGAGTTGGGTTTGACTGAGTTCCAGATGGTGTCTTATAGTGCCCTGTAAAGACTCCCACTTTACTGCTCAAGCAATGCGACTCCAGTACATTCAACCAATTTGAAAAGGACGTTCACATTTGGCTAAATCAAACAGAATTGATGGTCCCACTCCTTCGTCAATGTCCTCCTATATAGATTGGGACTGAGGGGATGAGAAAGGGATAACAAAAACGAACACATCCGTCATCACTATGTGTTCGGCAGATTGAACAACATACTGACGACAACATAGACACATGGTTATTATTCCATTTTCAGTAGTGTGGTTATACGTGGATTGAGATACAGCCAAGATGAACACGTCTAGATGAATTAACTCTGAAATTTGAAGTTATTCGTTCAAATGCTCATGCTTCAGTGTAGCTGTTCGATCACAGCAGACAAGAGTACCTGTAGATAGAATACAATCTTCAATTCCAGTCAATGTGGAGAATCAACGAATCCTGGCAAAACGACTGAAAGCTTGTCAGGTCATGACTTACTGTTTGTCATAGTGGCTGATTGAATCTCCTAAACACTCAAGTGAATGGACACAGCAGATAACAAGAATTTTGACGTCACTGATTACTTGACATGTTCGAACAACTGGTTAAGTAACACTAGCCTTGGTTTGTTTGCAACCACTGTGGCTGTATTTACTGGAACAATAGGGTCAGATCTTGTACACACAAAATTGGGTTATGTAGGCTCCAGCGTACCCTTTGAGTTGCTTAATTGGTTTTGATCGGTTGAAACGTTCATCTGTCGTTTTCTGGTCAACTGTATTTTAACAGCTTGTTCTTAATGCATACATGATGAGAACAAACGGCAACTTAACATCTCGCAACACGCTTCTCACTGATATATCGGTGAAACTGTTAAAGAATCCCAGTGTTCCAAAACTATCGGCAGTTTTTGCACACATGAAACTCTCCAGTAACGATAGAAGACATACGTCGCGAGATGTTAACATTTCGTTTACTCTCTTCAGTCACGAACGTAAAACATTGGAATATACTGGACATGCGGATGGCAACAACAATGGAAACAATCAACGATTGGGTTTACACAAAAGAGGGACTGTTATCAGTTCCAGGGCAGGCAAACTGCATGAGTCAACAGTTTATGAACACAAAGGACCGGACGGCGAGTATTGATTAGCATGGCTTCGGAGAAAGCAAGTAACTTCGGATTCCGATTACGCAACAACACTTGGAACGAATTGGCGGGGTCAACAACGTGACCTGTTTCCATGATGTGCTTTGCTATGGATGAAGTTGGATTCCGTCTCACTCGTTCTGTTGCCATTGCCTGTTGCGTCATGGCGCGCACCAACCACTTAGGCATATGTTCAGCCATTCTTTGTCGTAGGCACCGATCTGTTCTGCCGATATAGACGTCACCGCAACTGCAAGTGAACTGATAGATTACATGTGAGACAGAACATTTCGGTAGGACACGATTGTGAATTAGCTAAGCGACACTCCTAGTTGTGAGTAGCAATCGTAATTCAGCCGCTGGGTATGTACGAGTTAGAGCAGACTGTAATTTTTGACTTACATCAGTTGTGATATGATCGCCCTTGAAAGGAAGGTTCAAAAAGACCTGCTTCTTAGGGACCGTACTCACGGCAGTCTTGATCAGTCTTTTCTGGCTGTGAATATCGATGAACTTCTCAGGATAGCCGTTCGCGAGCAACACTTTCTTTAATCTCTCCTCCTCTCCTTACAAGCAGTCATCGGTGCATATCTCCCGGGCTCTATGAAACAAGGTTCCCACCAGACCTCGTTTATGAGTAATTGATGCAAAAGAAGAAAACTGCAAATACTGACCGCTCCAAGTGACCTTACAGCACAATGAACGTTGTAGTGAGCCATCCTGTCTTCTAATGAGTGAAATGTCCAGAAAAGATAAACTATTGTTTGCTTCCTCTTCATGAGAAACAGAAAGATTAGGATGAGCAGAATTAAGAAGGTTTAAAAGTGAAACAAAATTAATATTAGTGGTAAAAATCAAAATATCATCTACATATCGCTTATAGAGGCTGGCACCATCTATAGCATCAGATTGTGTTAATTCAATCATTCCTAAAAATATATCAGCAAGTGTTGGGCCCAGTGGACTGCCCATTGCTACGCCATCTATTTGCTTATAAGATGATCCTGCGAAATCAAAACGGATATTCTCTGTACTGTCAGAAGTTTATCACTGACATGATATAGATATAACACAAACCAGTTTAACCAATTAGTTGATCGATCAACATGAGATATCACACTGTATCAATATCATCTTCTCTTGGTATAAATCTCTACTAACCAACATCTTTGGTAAACGAAATCTCACGAAATGGATGGGTCAAACAGAGTGATATTTTTGACTGGAATTTTCACTGTTGGAACTCCACAGGCAAGTTATTAATGACCCTTTGGTTTGCATGTTTAGACTGATTGTCAGTAAGTGTTTTCGCATCAGCATTGAAATCTCCAGCCAATTCCTGGCATGGTAGCACAAGGAGTGATGCTGTCAGCTGAACTTCGTTTCTTTAACCTTTCAGATTACATAATCTGGCTAGAAAGTGACATTTGAACAAATTTTTGATTACTGTGCTCAAATATGGCAAAATCGGTGGTCGGCTGAAATGATCCCTCCCGTTTTCTCTCAATGCAACACATAAGTTATGCGAACTGGAATAAGGTCATATTGATAACCGACAACATATTAATCCACCAAACGCAACACATACGTTTCACTGGTGGCGTTTGCCCCAGCACATTCGACTGACGGCAATCGCTAACGACTGGAGCTACACAGTGACATTTATGCTAATTTTGCACTCCTACAATATAGCGATCTAAAACCATGAGGTTTGGCAAGTTTCTACATCAAACGGTGATGAAAGTCAGAAACTGCTGTAGCATAACTTAACGTTGGACCGTAAAAAGTTGCTACTGGTACATGCCAAATTTACCCTCAAGCCTCAGCAGCACTCCCGAGGGAATAAGCGCAACATTATTAAATGGACGTTGCTCTAGTTACAAATCTCCAATGACCTCCTTGGTCAGTAGTGTTACAGTTAACAAGATTTACATTGAAACTTTGTTAGGAAAGTGATGTGGATGATTCCAAAAACCACTAGTGAGTCTGAGACGCCTGGAAGACAAATCTGAACAGGACCAGTGAACATTGCATCTGGTGGGCGAGGTAAATATGTCATTAATACACAGGATTGAATAACGCGGTATGACGTTGTATTTAGAAAGTGGAAAATAAAATGTGATTTTGTTGAGTTCACTGAAGATTACTGATTAGCATTTAGCGTTTATCTGCTAAGTACAGTGTTGCTCAAAGGCAATTTGCGCACACTGTCTTCGCCCATCTCTAACCAGAATGACGTCGCGGTACCCGTAACGGTTATAACGGATATGATCATTCCAAGGACCACGAGTAACCGAATAACACGAGATTCAAGAGAGGGTGAGTTGACAGCATCTGTACAGCCTTCGTGATGTGTGAGCCCTAAAACCAGAACGGTATGTTCAGTCGTTTAGTGGGACAACTAGGTGGTCTACTTTTTGTTATGCTCCGGATTTATAACTCTCCCAAGATTCTGGCAGCTGTCCTCGTCTACTTCAAAGTAATTGGGTGGTGATCGGATCAACAGGTTGAGAGTTCTAAATAAAAATGTTAGAGAGTCTATCACACTTTCCGGGTAGAATTTATTTTATCCCATTGCTGATGCTAAAGACTAGATGCACATTAAACCTTATTAAACAGATTGCCATTCTGAAACATTTCCTTTTGTTTCTTAGGTATTTTCCCTCACACCGACACTATAAAACAAGTTGTCGCCATCGTTTACCTTTTGCAGCTAAAGATGAATTAACCCGACTAGAACCAATGGTCTTTCAGTTACGAGTCACAAGCTGACGTGTATTCTCAAAGTAATTAGTTCCATAAAATGCTCGTCTTGTAAGCGAGTCTAATATGTCTACGAAATAATAAGTGTGAAACAAGTTTCGTTTCACTTAAGTAACAGACGTCCGTCCAACAATGATGCGAGGGATTATACCTGTCAGCAACTCTGCCAATTTATTTGTCTAAACTGTGATGTGCCGTAGCTTTCACTCATCAAATTAACTATCTATTACCTCAAGAAACACGTTGCTGAATTCTATTCTACAATTTTCCGCAGTAAAATGTCTTCACGGCCATGATTGGAAGAAGAACGAAGGACACAATACAATCAGGCATAGGATGTAACAGCTAACTTGAATATATTCTGATTATCATGAATACCATATTCAAAACTACCTGAACCATGTTTGCAGTGAACAGATTTCCCCCAACTTTTCAGCAAGCTGTGAGCATGGGCACAATGGCTGTCTTATTTAAAGATTCTGATCACTCGTCTGCCATGTGTTTCTTTTAAACATTCAGTTCAACGGAAAGTTAGGGGGCTTGGCTAGCATTTGCAGTTTAATGGTTTCTTCCGCTACATCAAAAATGTCTGTTGATCCGTAATTCGTTTCAATGGTTTCGAATAATTTATATCGTTTACAGTAGACACAGGACCGTTGATTTTGTTAAAATGTTTCTATCCAAATAAATCCCAGAGATTCTCGTCAGGAACCATGTTGCACGTATACGAAAACAGATGACTGCGTTTTGTTTTAGATCTATCAAGTACCTCTCCCTCGAACGAAGATGATAACAGTTCGCAAGGTCAGTCAATATGTACGAGTTTAGATGTGTCTTCTCGAAATGACAAAAACGTTTTAGTTTGATTCAAAGCAATGAAGCTTTTGATTGGTAACCTTATACAGAACTCCCTCAGTTTACTTGTGACCATGTGGTATTCTGATGTTCATAGCCCACCACGTTTAACAGTAGATCGCATCAGTTAGACTTTATTCCTCAATGTCAATGTGAGCAAAACAGCCGGTCGGTATGCGATTCAGTAACCAAACATATCTGGTGAGCAAAAGCAAGGTTCTGCACAACTTCTGTAAATTCTTTATTAGTATAAAACGGTGGATCAACACTGTTTTATCCTATCACTCAAGTTTTCACAGAACCGCGCTACATTAGAGCATTTTCACCCTCTTTGACTTATGTTGCATAACAGCCCCGTATTATTGTATTTGGCTGGATGATGAATGTTGACTAGCCCTGAAATCCCTTATCGACATTTTCAATTTTCGGGACACACATCAAACCGAATATTGTTTAAACTTTTATTTCTGTGGGTGGTGGTGGTGGGTATGCGGATGTTGGTGTCTACTTGAGTGATCCCAGGTGAAGATTTCTTGTTCGGCCGACGTTAGGAATGTAAATTTCGGTATCTATATAACCCAGAGTTTTCTTTTCTATGGGAGGGGCATTGGATTCTGTCATTCTGACTAACGATAGTTTTCTAAAGACTCAGCACCCCTGAATTGAGCATTCCAAAACATACCACAAAATTAGCATAGTTGATAACCCAACTACCAACATACAGATTGCCTAAAATTAGCCAGGGAGCAGCTGAATAAAATTAGGATGACCACGTACTTTCCCTAGGTATTCATTGGTTTACTAAGACACAGGAATCATCATATGTGCGATTCAACCAGAAAGTAAGCAAAACTGAAGAAAGGATTGGTCACTAGTGTGAAACTCAAAACTTGTTATGCATCCGCTCTGCTTCTATTTTTTTAAGTAGTAACATTTTTGATTTTCGGATAACCACGTAAGTTCGTTTATATTTTTTTGCTTTATCCACTTTTCTGTTATCTTCGTTTATGCTTGTCGCAACCGTAGTTTACGTTACGGAGGATGAAAATTTCAACAGCCTTACCTTACCCAGTAACACCGCGAAATCTAAGCGTTTTTAGAACATCTGACTGTTTGTTGTAGAGTAAGAGAAACCGAGACTTTGATGGCAAGAGAGATAACCCAATGTGATAAAAGACTTAAATGATACTGCTTGCCAGGTATTCACGAGGATCGTCACTGATTGAGGCCGATTCAAGCCATATGTTTTTATCCTTCCGTTTGACAGTGCGTTGGTTGATCAATTTACTGATTTCCATTCCTCAATAGCTCAGTCCTCAGAGTCAGCTTGACACTTTTGCCTTTGTTGAGTTTGCAAGAGCAGTGACATATAGATGACTCTTTTGCCTACTAATAACCTATTGCTAGAAGCGGTGCAGTGCATATCGCATTAGAGCAAGAAGTACTTGAGCTGGCGCGTGTTAAGATTTACACTTAAGCATCTACTCTTACGCTGAACTTGGAACATTCAGTCCAAATACAATGATAATTTCAACAGACAAGCAGGCCATATAGCAACAGGATCTCTTACTGGTCTGCCAATTCCTTCTGTTGGAATTCAAAAAGACAGCAGCCAAACAGAGTAACTAACAACAGGCCACCATATTACGGAATCTCGATTAAATTCTTTTGGTTATACCTACGAACATCAACATTACGCCCGTAGTACCTACGTTTGATAAAATCCATCCATTATTATCAGTCGCTTCAAAGACGTAGTTGGGCTGGTTGTTTCGGTTTTGAGTCGCTATGACTGCAAAAAGAGTTCCAATACAAGACGCGACCCTCAGTAAACGTTTCCATAGTTTTTGACTGCAACATATAGACACAGAATAGCTTAATTTGATGAAAACCATAAAAACAGGAAGGCGGCCTTTGTAGATCCTGAAATATGTAGGCTATATTGTGTCACTGGTGTGGTTCTGAAAAAGTTTGCAGAATTTTGCAATGAAGTGCACTAAGTCTGCTCCGGCTGACCATCACCACACCACTGATAGAAAGAAAATAGTCTTTTTGAAGCTTCCATTTCGAAGTGACGTGACGGGTAAAACCAGTCAAACGATGCGTCTTTCAATACGTCGGACAAACGCTTCTAGTAGACGGGCTATGAGACCATTTCACCAGTAAGACAGTGTTGAGCTTGACGCTGTAAGACGACACACTTGTCTACGACCAACCCATGCATGTGCACTCGTTTTCTTACTCTTGTGCAACGGAACACATAAGCCTTACAAAGAATGATTATCTAAACGGATTAAAACATCTATCAGAATGACTTAACAACTAAGGTAACAAAACAATCACAAGTGCAATATTTTCACATCTGGCTGAAGCTAGCCACCAAACTGATAATCAACTTCATTGCTTGCGTGGTTCAATCGTGCCAGCCAAAACCAGCCCACCAACGCATGTTGGCCATAAACGAATCGTTCGTCATTCGGTGATATTATCCCGTCATGTGTTTTTAGAAGTTTATATACAGCTTGCAAATCCTACGGTCAAATTTCTATTACCCGTGTAATACAAAGGTCAGGTCACTGCCAGTGACCCAATATGGGTGACCTAAAGCGTTTGCGGAACTCAGTGCACTTTGTAATGATTAACTATTGAGTGTTTCAAAGTTTTAAGTTTTACATCTTTGACCGATCAGTCTTTTATATTTGCTGGCTTTCTTAAAGTCTTTTCACAGAGCAACGATTAATTTATAAACGTGTGCTAGGTATTTTCTCGAATGATCTCAACGAAATTCATTTTAGTCAACCTAAATCGATGTTGCTTGCAATCTCCAACGACAGCAGATTACCTTTTCAAACTTGTGAGCTAAATTCAACTGATATAACTTGTTGTTACCGTTTTTCTGTGTTTTCTAGTCGCTCCACCTCACTTGCATCAGGTTGTCGCCACACTCAAACCGGTATCATGACTTATTGGTTTGAAAATGTTGATTGTAATCTGGCAGAGTAAAAATACTGACCAATCTATGGGACACTGGTGTGAAACGGTTGACTGACGTGCGTTAGAAAACTATATCCACCTGGAGATCTCCAGAACGTCAGCAGAGTCAATCAACCAATATTATATACGAAATTTTTCCCTACTACTTCATAGATCAGTTTTAATTTGAGGGTTAGCGGTATACCAGCTGACAGATACTAAAACTGGCGGTATATTTCAATGAAAATTCTAAGCCCGCGGTTGTTTCACTTATTAGCCCTCCAACCACCAGAGGTGGTAAGTTTCTTTGACAACAGGAAAATATGGCAAATAGTGAAAGTCTTACTGAAAGGGAAACGCATCAAATTGACTTTGACGGTATGCGTCACAATACCGCGACGAACGGGTTTTCATTAAACTTCCCTGAGTGCAACGTGATGTAAATTAGTTACTTGTAGCACTCTAAGCATCCTTCTGTAATGAGGGTTTCTTAGTACCACCATCCGCAACCGAGACACTAGGATGTAGTTCACAGCTTGTCTCCCACCTGCGCCTTCATAGCAAAGAAGCACAGACGACTATTTGGAATGCTTCGAGTGGATAGCTTTCTCATGGTGTCTAATTTGACCACTCACCCTCCACTTTAGGTACACATTCAAACTTCTGAAATGCATTCACCAGGTTTAGGGGGGTTGCTTCCGGCTACTAAACGAGCTTTACCACCTCGTCCAATACTCTTTTCGGGAAAGTTTCTTGACTTGCGGTAATTCTCCGTGTAACGTCGATGGGTCCAGTGCTATTTATTTTGGTCTATAAAACGTTAAACTAGTCATTGTATCGTTGAAAAAAGACATTCTTACACCTAAATCGAATCAATGTCCCTTGGGTTACTCATGGGAACTGCAATCCGAGATGAGTGGCTTGCAATTTAAATAATATCTTTAATGTTGGGGTATATGTAATCTGGAACACTATTTCTGGATCTGTCGTGATGTCACCGTCAACAGAAGAATTTGAACAGAAACTTGCTACACGCACTTGTAAGCTTTTCCCAATTCTGTAGACAGTGTGGCCACCAGGGATACCCCGTCACCATCGGCAAGTCACTGCTTATTAACTTGCACTTGCTTTACGATCGGTTGCCATGTTCGCACTGTACTTAGTATCTATGTTTGTCGCTTTTTCTAGAAAAAAATCACCTGTTTCCATATCATCTACTTTCTTGCGCTGGCGTGCAACAAGCGTTCAGAAGTACACAAATATAATAAATATTCACCAACAGGTACATTTCTAAAGATTTTCTGATGATCTACATAACAGCACAGCTGAAATTTCACTGGACAGTTGCCTTTTGTCCGTACACAAGAAACGTCAGCAAGAGCGGGTTGCGAAATGCTTCGTTTAATCGCTTCATTGTATTGTCCTTTGTGCATAGGACTAGAGACGGTTTCAGAAAATCCTTCGGACTAAGCGCATTGCGCAAATCAATGGCAGATTTAGACTGTTTCACAACTCACAATAGGACTAGCGACTGACTGTTTGCTGAACATATGGATTTTTCTGTTGGGTTGGTTTTGAAAAAAATTAGACCCTCTCTCTAGACCAAGCATATCTAACTTCTGTTTAAGCAACAACAACAACAACAACAGATGACTTATCCATCAGGCTGTTTATGGGTTATTGTCCAAAGAAAAATAGCTGAAGCGACATTTTAAGCATTTGGGTGCTCCATCTAGTGAGCACAGCAGGCTAATGTAGGTGGTTTTCTTGAAAACGAATCTAAGACTAGAGAAACCAAAAAATTCTCACCAATTAACATTACGTTGCAACATGGTCCAAATTGGAACTGCAGATTTTCAGGTCGTATTCCAACCCTTTTTTGTGATTTCCAGTCATTGTTCACCATTTCTCTTTCTTCCCCATCACTTTCAATCAGCTTTTACTATTCATTGGACTCATGATGAATAAAGGTACATAGATGACGTGGTCATGGTGTGCAGTGTGCCGAAGCATTCAAACTGTAAAAGGAGCATTGATGCATTTGTGGACATAAATTTTCCAACATTAATTGTTTGAAGAGATCCATTTGCAAAAAATCTGGACTTGGGCTGAGTTACGAAGTCAGTTTCGTAGCTCAGCTGGTAGAGCGCTTGCAGCGTTTGGGCATGGTGTTTCTGCCGCTGGTTCGAATCCAGCAGAAGTCTAGATTTTTCGCAATTGAATCTTTTCTAACTTATCACATCCGCCAAACTACTTATCACCATTAATTGTTTTTGATTCATGCAACGCTTTAGTTAAATAGATTGGAAAAACTATTAGGAAACCGGCTCTGACATGAATGTATATCAAGTCAGGCTAAGTTAATGTCTTTTTAATCGTCTAGCGAATTATAAGTGTAGCAGAAAGCTTTTTGTTCGTGAATCTTCAAAGGGCATAAATAAAAATATTGGAATGGACGAGGAAAACTCCGGTAGACATTTTAATTTCGTTCTATAATTAGACAGCACGATAACGGATAAGTGAGACAAACATTTTTTACAGTAAGATAACTTAGGGTGCAGTGACGGAAGATACAAGATAACATAGTAATTGCAGTGGTATTTCAAGCACTCAAACGTTTTGGATGAAGTACCATTTTTGATCTGATGTAAGATTGCGTGCAATAGAAATGGGCAGGTAACAAAAATAATTTGAAAAAGCGCAATAAAACACAAACGATGGAAACTATTTCCTTGAAGCTAATAACGAGTTCAGTCACTTTAGGGGAAATGGCACAGGTCTAATTGCGACAGATATCAAAAAGCATGGATAGACTATAACTAATCAGAAGTAAAAAGGTAAATCTGGATGTTTTACACAATCATAGCAGTGTACTTCAATTTTGCTTTTGTGATAGATGGGTAAACTGGCGATAAACGATGTAATCCACTGTGGAATGAAAACGTAATCAAACCATAGGGAGCGGCTGAGACATTGTTTGCACGTGGATTTTAGATGAGCTTTCCGAGAGACGAAGATCGTTCTGGCATACAGGTGTTTCAAAGTGGTAGAAAATTGTTTCAGCTTCTTCATATCGTGGTAGTTGCACGTGTACAGAGAAAAGAAACTCACTGCGTTGAACTGAATGCAAAAATGGCAATTCAGACACTTAGTTGTTAAACTATGGGGTTTCGGACACAGGATTTGTAGGTTGCGGGTTTGAGCCACCGACATGCGTGCCACTGATCATGTTCACCGACGGTGAAACAATTATTCGGCGTTTCACTTGTGGTTTCTCAACCCCATAAATGGCTGTACTTGATGCCTGCTAATCTGCAGCCCAGTCTATGAGAATAGAAAACACAACAGCCGGGGAGAATAATAGAACGTCGTTATCCAACCCAGTTATTTCATCGACTTACCTGTTAGGTGAGGTGCAACCACACCCTTACTTCAACCTAATGGTCTCATTACATCCGTATTCACAGGTGTTCTCACGGTTTTCCTGAGATTACGGTCGGTTAGGATCATAAAATATCATAATTTCACAGAGTAAAGTACATTGAAACTACTCACTGTTACAACCCTGTCTCGTTTGATCTTGAAATATTACGCTACTGACAAAGCTCCACTTCACAAATCCATCAATGGAACTGGCCTAATTAGTTGCAGTTAAAACAATTCCCATCACGATCAAGCACAACTCAAACATTGTGAAGATAAAAGGAGCGCAAATAATCCACATCTTGCAAATCACTAGCATTAAAAGGCATCATCTGCCCTTAGATTTTCAGGAAATATTGTTACTCATCACAATAATAATAGTAATAAACTGAGGTGGGCGTCCAATTTTAGTACAAAAAATGAATATTCACTCCAGTTACGCCTGATGGCACCGCGTGCCCAGGTTGCTGTTCCATATATTCCTACCCTTGAGTAAATAATTAGTAGGAAAGATGTTCAGAAGCCATTTATGTAACTTCTTCACTGTTAATGAGATCAGGTTGGAACTCATGTTCTTCCGTCCGACTTGATTTGACAAGTATGAATTGCCTTAGTTGTTAATTAAATAAAATCTCATCTAACTAGACAGTCAGTGATTTCGAAAGGAATTAATGCAAAACAACAGTTAGAAGAATTAAAAGTGTACGATAGTCGTCGGTTTGAATATTCAAAATTTGTTCCTTGGCTATAGATATATCCACCATATTATTGTAAATTATAACTGCTTACATGGAACGATCTCAGTAGAGTTGGATATCGGCTACCAAAGTATAACTTGGGCTGTTGTGATGTACCTAGCACACCAGAAATGAGAAATTAGATGATCCGGCCCCGTGGAATATTCGTGCAATGACGCAAGCAGCAGCTGGGAGAGGCCTGCGGTGCACAACTTTATATTCTGCTGCAAGTTTACCTTGCCCATTTGGAACAGTGTAACAAAGTTTTATGACATTCAAACTGTACAGGGGAAAATATTTGCTGGCCGGCATGAAGTCGCAAAAATTCCATAGAACTAGTAAACACGTTTGTCGTTGGGGTAGCAAGCTCTTTCCGTCCCCGATGATTCTACCGTCCTCATCATATCACCCTTGTGTTATCGTACTACAAATTCTCTTGATTCCTTCCGGTAAATTACGAAGTACTGCAGCAATCTGTTCCACATACAGTAATATTCAGCATTTTCTATAAGTCCATTCTACCCTCTACATGGAGGGTCCGCCACCGTCTTTAAAAGCCGGCTATTTGAACCTCTTGAAAGAAGTTCGTTTATCTGCTTTTAAGATGTTCGACTTTCCACCACGATGCAACACACCAACATTATATACACCAATCAAAATAATTTGACTGCACCTACGTTTACTTCACATTTATGGCCACATAAAACAGACGACCCATGAGTTACTATGGATTCAGGCTTAAAATGAAATGTTTCTTATGTGGCTGCATTGGTTTTATTTATTGTTCAAAAGTTGTTGGCACGAACGTAAATTAGCAGGAAAGTGGTCCAGCATCCGTACTGTTAGTCTAGCAGCGGAGGGATTCATTCTCGTAATGCCATAGTGCTATCCATTGAATTGACGTCCTTGCCGTCACTTCCAACGTCCATGAGATGTACCACTGAAACCAGTATGACCTCATTGACTCAGCTTTGGGAATAACGATGGATAGTTGGTAGTGCATATATATTTAGAAGCGGGTTTACGAATTGTGGGACTCAACTCCTATCATGAAAGCGTGTAGAATACAGTGACTTCATATGAGACCGCTGGATGATTTTTTCCCAGGAAACAAGAATATTGAATAATATGGTGGGTGCGTAATGGCTCTACAAAGGTGCTGTTAAATATTTTTCGTCGTTTCAAATATGCTCATTACGGTAATGAGAATAAAGACATATAGGCGAACATCTGTTTTCGATAATTCATCTTCAGGCCGGTACAATTATATAAGAAACTAATAGAGTTAGATCGTGATATCGATCAGACTTATTACAGAGAAACTAGGTTACTGGTCAGTCAACTGGCGATGACTTGATTGGTCGGTTACGTCACGCTTGTCCATTGGTTTGATCGCTCAGGTTAGCCATCGATCCGGTGGATTTGTGACCATGGTAGGTGCATCGCCTGAACAAACCGCTTCTGATGACATAATACCTGGTCAAGCAGCCCGATTCCGATAGCCTCGGCAGTACAAAGTGTTCTGATTCGGATCGTTTTTGATGGGTTGCCTGGCACGCGATATACCACTTTGAAGGCTTGGTCAGTGTTCACCCGGTGTCCGCTTTCAACCAGATGAGCGAGAATAACACTGTTGACCGATCGTGATTCCCCGTGCCCCAGCCACCGTGGATGCTGTTCTCGGATTCATTTCGAAAGTTGTCTTGACGTTCGACCAATATAACCTGCTCCACTGGAACAAGTGAATGAGTAAATACACATGAATGAGGTCTGAACTGTCAATCTATCTTTGTTATAAGACCTGATAATTGGGGATGTTGAGAATTGAATACGGAGTTCAGCTGTAGCATAGGTCCTGCTAATTGTCTGGTTGAGCCTATTTGTAAACCACTCTGCGGCACTGTCACCTTTGAACGGTACTTGGATAAACACAGACTACTTTCTTACGTCATGCACTTCAGGTTCAGGTGATCATATTTCTGGCAATAAATCGTTCCGGGTAGCCGTTATCATGAAGTACGTTCTTTATGAATTCGAGTTCACTTTCTAACGTATCCGGTGAACAAATTTTGTATGCTCTATCAGTCAGGCAACGAAATAGATTTCTCTTCTGTTTTAAAGATACAAAACTGTGAAAGTTTGGATACTGACCCGTTCACGTATTCTTGCGATGAATTCTGCGTTGAATACTTCCGTCTATTCGTCGATTTAAACGAAGATCTAAGAAAGATATCTCGTTTCCAGTCTCTTGTCGATGTGCATGATGAAGGCATTCGACAAAATTTCTATGAAGGGAGACAAGTGGAACACCACTATTTAGGGAGGCCACCAATCATAAGAATTTTTCCCGATTGAAAAAATGTCTGTTCTGCTTTAAAAAGCGTGAATGCCGCGTTCTTGAGGTTAATAAACACTCATGCGGCAGGTTTTACTGGAATATACAATTAAATCTCGTACCGTTTAAGGTGATTTTTAATTGTGCAATATTAGACGAGTGGTGAGAACGAAAGTTCACAGACAAATAATAGTTTGTATGTCAAGTAAACTGGATACACATTGTCTGAAGATCCAGATAGTTGTAGATATCGTTACAAAACAGTTACGGCTTACAACCAAAAGCAATATACTTTCGGAGGTCACAATAAATTGGTCATGCAGTGCCTCAGGATGCAGCACTGCGACCGACTGGAAGTCTATTAAACAATTTCATACTATTACTCCCTTTCCTTGAAGTTTCTGCGCTGTAGGTTGATAAATGGATTGAGAATAACACAACTTGCTCATAATATTGTATTATTCTCAATCCATTTATCAATCTACAGCACAGAAGTTTTAAAGAAATGGAACAGTAATGTAAAATTATATGTTGTAACCAGTGAACAGTCACAAAAGTCGCTTACGTCACAATCTTCCCGCATTGTCTGGAAAGGAAAAAGCTGCCAGAGTAAGAAGAAACAGGTACTTTGTTCAGCTTCACGGTTTCTTGGGTTGAATGGGCGGGTTTGTTGTTGTTCCCATACCAACGATGATGGAAGTGGACTGACAAAAATATTTTCACACAGACTATCTGTAGGAGTAGACCAAGTTTCCACAGTGGCCGGAATGATTGTTGCTTAGCCTACAGAAGTCTGAGTATTCGGATAGCATTCACTTTCTAGATCTGGGGTTGACACGTTAACAGGTGGGCGTACCATTTATCCATATGAAGCAAGCTGATAGATGGAGGACGTTTCTCCTAGACCACCTGGAAGTCCCACGTAAGCATATTTCGGATAACATTCAATGAGTTCGCCTTCATCAACTAATGGTTCCTACGTAAATGAATGAACGTTACATCGCATAAACAAACCCAGGAACAGTTAACCAGCTGAGTAAGGAAACACCAGAGGTCGATTTCCGATTACACTGAAACAACCGCTCATACACATTAGTGTTCATAGTGGTGCATAAAAGAGAATGAATGAAATGAAGAGCATCGAAGAGAACTACTTTCTACCTAATGATTAGAAGGAACCTGAATTTGATAACAAACGAATTAGAAAACTGTGATATTCACCGGGAATATGGGAAAAGACCAACAGCCAGCTGTTGGGATTTCAAGTTACTTGAAGGGAGCAAGTTCCACAATGCTTGAAGCCTACTAGGACCTAGTTTTATCCATCTACGAGAAATATCGTACCCCACTAGTCTGACTTCTCCAAAGGCGATTACACTTTTACTCCTGTTAAATTTTAGTGGCTTCATAGAATCGTGCCCGGTTTCCCCAACGTTGATATAGATTCTTGCAACAAACAGTAACATTGTTTAAGTAAGCAACGCTGCCTGGAACAGCCCCGTTCTCATGATGTGATCGACAGCTCTTTGGAAGCATGATATGCTGTCAATCACAACGAATGGAACAGGGCAGTACTGAAACAGATTCACACGTGCCTCGAAAGCGGTGAAGGCTTTATCTTCATCTCTGTTTGGTACTTGGGGATAAGCACTCTTCAAGTCCATAGTGCTGAAAATAAGATAGCTCGAGATATTTGCAATCATTTCATCAGTTTTCCAAAGTGGTACGCATTTGAAAGCTTAACGCCGTTCACCACTTGACTGGAACCGACAACTATCCCACGTTTGTGATGTCCGTTAGTTGCAACTAAAACTTTGGTACCCCAGAGAGAGTTGGATGATTCGGTAATTAACCCTATAAAGAGATTTTTAGTTTATAATTCAACAAAACATTTATCTACAGCGGAATATCGTTACGATTTCGTAACAAGGGATTGACGCAAAGATGTAGTGGATCAGTGTGTGCAGTGCTAAGATTTCACAGTGAATACGCTTCGTTGTTGCCTTCAAACAGGACTTCTATTTTTTCAAACAGGCACAAAAATATCATGCCCTAATAACACATCAGCATACAAATTTGACAACACTGGAGATTCGAAATGCGATTCACTGGAATCGTCGTAACGTAGATTTATGTAGAAGTACCTGCCAGTATGATGTAGACGACTGAAAACCATGGTTATAGAACTACGTGAGTGCTCCACCTTAAAACGTTGCTTCTGAACGACAGAAATGGAAATGTAGCTGTCTCGGCTGACACTCTCTGTTAAAGCTTGTTGAGCTATACCCATTAACAAGAACTTGGACAAGTGCACTTTACAGATATCGTCGCTCCTCGAAGGGTGACGATAACGGTCATGGTAAATACAAAACTGCTAGCAGTAGATGTGGCTTTCTTGTTCTGTGTTGGTCGACAGACTTTCTGGCAATGATCCCTTTTTCTGCAAATATTGTAAACTGCGTCCGTACGAGGGCAGTTGAAACGGGGATGTTTCGCATAACTGCAGAGGTAGCATATTCGCCCGCTACTGCAGATATTCTGGAGAGGTTCGGAGAGTTTGACATATCTGGATTCGAAACTGATGCACACTACAAGAGACCAGTTGTGTTCGTCAGCTGCGTCCAAATCGGACGATTTGTTTATCAGCAAGCGTTGTCGGATGTTAATAGACCGCATGCCATTGACGAATGCGTTTGATCTCGCACCATTTTGGTTTTTGTTCAGCGCAGGGTGACCTGAAAGCGCAGTCTTCCATGAACGACTTACGGGTATGAAGGTATTGCTACCTATCAAAGGTGGATGAAGGTTCTTGAAGATTCTATTTAACCCACTTTTCACTTCTTGCAAACTCATAGTAAGCGGAGTGTGCCACATAGTTAACTATCAAAGCGTTGCTTTCCTGTAGTGGAACTCTTGACTGTGATAGCTTGAGTACTCACTAACAAATAACAAATGTCGATATCTCAAAGTCAATCAATGAAAAAGCCAGATCAATGTCTGGATATTTATTGCTGGGATTTGGTGTACACGCTTAATGTTGTTGTGCTCGTCCGGACGGTATCCTGTCCTGTGCAAATGTTGTCTTCTCTGGTCCGATACTGGTCCAGCTACGTCACGTGTGCCCGTGCGTTCGTGCTTTCGGATGCTAAAGAGAATTTTCAGGCCAGTGAATGCGTGGATGCTTTGAAACAGTGTCACTTAGATTAGACCACTTGACACGCGATGGATCGCGTGAGAGTGCGGGACGGCGGTTACATTCCCCTGATTCAGTTTTCAAAAGAGTAAGGGGACAAATGTTGCAGGATATCAGTACTTCCATTCATCTCACCAGCCCCATACAACACACATGTTGACTACATAACAATGGCGCGTAACAACCATAGTTAAACAGAGTGAATAATAGAAAGCCAATACTTAGCATACTGGATACTATCCTGTTTCTGCACCAACTGAAACTTTGCCTGGTTACACAGAGCTACTTCAACGATAACCAAAATGTTTTTGTGATGACTCTATCATGAGATGAACATGACTCTTTTTCAGACCTTATAAAGGACCACTGGGATCCATTTTGCTAATCCCTTTTCATTTTTGTTTTCTGTATACCCTTCGGATTGATTTCATCCAAACACAATGTTGGATACCACAGCAATGACAGTTTGTAGTTACTGCCGTAATCTTCCGCCAAATTCTCTTTAATCGGTAATTCGTTTTACACAAGTTATAATTAACTCGTATCTGGGCAGAAACAAGCATATTAGTGTGATACCAAAAAGAGGAGTATTTCGACGTCAATAAATCAAAAATACGCCCGAAAGCTCGATATACCTATAATCTTATATCAGTTATGATAGCACAAGCGCAGCAGTGAACCGCGTCTATAAATTACCAAATGAAATGGAGCACCATCAAAGCCAACCAGCAGACAAGAGTGTACGTAGATAGAGTGTGAACGTTGTCCATTTTTCAGTCGGGTGCCTGTGGATTCGTGCAATAGATAATGCAATTTATATACACTAGTCGCTTATGCAATAATTTTCTTCTGACTTGGCTACCATCGCCTTGGATTGTATGGTTAGGAGAACTCTATTTCTTGCAAAAGAGTAAGGGCTACAGTAAAGTATTATTTTTAAAACTATACAAAGTATCGGGGAAGAAAAGTTCAAATAATGTATTTAATCAGCAAACCATGAACGGCGCCATTCTCTGTATGAATGGTTGCCACAAATCACCGTTTGACAAATTTCAGTCATACACTAATAATGCTAACACAGTGATTGCAACGTACAGCCGTCTTGACAGTAGTTGACTAGGTGGAGAAATAGCAGTTTGATGAATAACATCTCAATTCTTTCACCGGTCTCATCCGTAAGCCTAGGATTTATCTGACGACTGCATGAGAGCTGAGCAGCACTTTACACTTTTCGATAATAATAATAATGATAATAGTTATCATTTAGTGATGTTTTTACTACCTACTACATAGCTTAACTAGTGCTTGCGTTGTGTGAACCGATCGATAGTCTCTTACGACTTGGCATTTGATATTAGGTAATAAATTATGGGAAATGGTTGAATTTTATTAACAAAATCCGTGACGGCTAATCACACAACAAGAAAGTCAGGAACTGGGAGACTGTGAGAAGGCATATCTAACACTTTGTGCAAGATGGATATAGATAGCAGCCATTAATACAACGTTCCTCCAGAGAGAATATCGCTCTGCAATAGACTGGGTTTGCATGCAGTCAGTCTTCCTATATGTGGAAATTCTCACAATGTTCTTAGGTTTCGCCTACATCACGCTTTCCTCGAGGCATCCTAAATAGCCTACAACTTTAGTAGGTAATGGGTTAAACAGTGAAAAAATTTACCGTGTCTCAAATTTCCACTTTCACAAGCAGATAAGATCACCATGTTTTAGACAGGGATAACAGTAGAATTAGTTGTTCGGAGCATTCGCACAAGTCTCGCCTGGTCACGTCATTTAACAGAGGATTAAGCCTAACCCCTGAAACAGCACTTACATGCACCTCCACTTACTGCTTCCCTACTCTGTTGTGTAGTCCTCTACACCAGAACATGTTTGTTCAACCTGTTCACGATATCCACAACCTCAGATTATGAACCGGAATAGACGAAGAATTTTAGTTAATGTGAATGAGTGTCAATAAGTGACGAGGTGACACAGACTTTTAATATCATGCCCGATAGGGTGTTAAAAACATTTATCGGCACTTCCCTTAAGAATTTCCGAAAATTGGTTACAGCTGTCGCATTTTTATAGACTACCCAATTGACCTCTTTCGAAAAGAATCACTAGACTCGAGTTTCGCTCTCATTAAAGCCCGTCAGTAGTGTGCATCCTTACCGTGACCGGGATTAGAAATGCGGCCACCCTTTCATGAGGCAACTGTGACGACCACTGCTACATTGACTTCACATTAAGCACGAGTGATTCATCATATGTGAACGCCCAATCACAATCGTTTGTGAGTAATGTTCTTATTGCCCGATCACCTTGACAGGAGACAAAGTAACTGTCCTGTTAACTCTAATCTATGACCCATCGACTAGCGCTTTTCCCAAAGATGAAATCACAGGAATCATCAAGTTCTTTGGAGAGATTTTTGATTACTGATGACGAGCTGAAACTGGTTGAAGATGACGTCCAATTCATATAACAAACCAAATTCCACTACTACTCATCACTAACTTGCAAGAAGTAATTGCGGACGAAATATAAAGTCAGTTTTAACTTACCAGTGGAAAGTCTTCCACAGGGTGATATCATAATGTGATTTGAATTTGGCAATACGACTGAAGCTATAATTCAGCGCATCATATGTATCCGTTACACGCCTTATATGTCAAGAGAAGACACCTGTCAGCCTGGGGTAAGTTTTAAGGTTCGAGAGTCCAAGTGGATGACTCAGTTAATGAAGATGCAGACCAGGTAAATAAATCAGGTGTTATCAAGTTTTAGGGCTATTGGTGGAAAAATGTGACGAATATTGATGCATACCTAAAAGGAATGTGAAATTTTTGCTTGCATGCAAGGTTGACACTTCGGCAGACAAATGGTCAATAGTATTCTGGACCACCACAGCTCCTAATCCGTGTATGTCTAGTGGTCAGTCATTGCGTTTCAACCACAAAAGGAATTGTTTGATGAGAGTCAAGCAAACAATCTTCATATTGGATATTCCGCTGGCATAAAGAATTAGATTACTAAAGGAAATTAGACTGGCTGCGTGAAAATGCACCGCCATCAGAAGAGACATTCATCCGAATGCATTGGCTATCTCTAAACTCATCCGATGGATCAGTATTCGTTTGGTCAGTTAATCTAACTCTTGACATCCGAATAGAGAGTTTTATCCGAAAATTGAGTGACTATTCATTCTGTATCGCGTGTTAGCCACGAAGTACCCAGCTGTTTTTAAGTTCAAGTTGGGTATTACTCAGCAGTATTATGAGTAGTCCGTTCCTCGTCCTTTTCAAGGCGTTCACTCTACCAGTACTTTCACATTACTGGAGTCTTTCGGACTTCCCTGTGACCTCCCAATCCCTCGTCGGTTTCCGATCAGCCACTTTCTCAGTAGAGATGTACGATATTCTGAGCAGTTTGCCAACAGTTGTTACCCCTATTTGTTGTTGAACGCAATTTAAACAACCCTCGAATCAATCACTCACCATGTATGCCCTTCTCTATATTGATAGCAGCTTTCAGTCCAGATCTTTTTTTTCTTGTGTCCAGTCTTAAATATATCCAAACTGTAGACCATTTAAAAGCGTTACCGTTCGACCTCTATCTTTCTGAATATCCCTTCCTTAACGCTGGTCTAAATTGTCCCCAGATTTCCGTTTATCACCCTTTTCTTGTTTGTGAGTTTCCCTGAGTAGAGTAGATATTTCGGCTAAGTCCTGATGCTTAGATCGATCAGTAGTTGCAATATCCTACCACGCACCAATTGATACAGTACCTTTACTTATTAGAGAAGACCCATGAAGTACCAATGAGAGAATTTAAATTCCCAGTTACCTT
This sequence comes from Paragonimus heterotremus, assembly GCA_013368495.1. Classification (NCBI taxonomy): domain Eukaryota; kingdom Metazoa; phylum Platyhelminthes; class Trematoda; order Plagiorchiida; family Troglotrematidae; genus Paragonimus; species Paragonimus heterotremus. The sequence continues at coordinate 158,768 of LUCH01000547.1, forward strand.
CATTGATGGTTTGACGGGTTGTTTTGGCTAGTCCAGTTCTCCGTGGGTAATGTGATATCGCTGGCTTTCCTATACAGGCTTGAACTTTTTCTCCTTCAAATTGTGAACATTGTTCGTTAAGAGTGGCTCTCTACAGACCACTATTTACAAAGATATGTCTCATCGTTATTCTATTCACCGTGATGCACTTTTAGTCTAGAAAAGTCAGAAGGAGGAAGATTCATTCATAGAGGTTGTGTGGTAGTTGTTTTTACCTGTGAACACGAAAGTCTCATGACGTTCACCAACTCCAGACTTTGCTTCCTCACGCTGGTATTGATTATTTTGGTTACTGTATTAGTCTAGCTAGCATACCACTGATGACATCGTTGAAATACGAAGCTGTAAGAGTTTATATCATTTATCTCTACGGGAAATAATCCTACTATCTCAGAGAATCTGTGCTGTGGAGCAGCCAGTACATGCTCTCTCGTGGTGGTACCAAGTGCTGGTCGGGTGTTTCATAAACAGCTAAAACTTTGTTGTTTATAGCGTTTAGTTCTTTTAGGTATGGACTCTTACCTAATTTAGCTGAAGTAGGTTACATTGAAACCTGATCATTGCCAACTAGTTGACGAGTGATCTCTTTTAATTGTTGCCCACCGATAATGAATCTGTCATCTACTGAATCGTCCGATCCTAGTTTTAAAACTGTACCGATGGTCCTGGATCCAGCTCCAACTTCATGTATCTGACTTTGTCAGCTCACCCAGCTTATCAATTGTCTTTCTCTATTCTCCGTCGTCTTAGTCCACTCCAGCCGTTTATTTTCAACCTCTTAATGGCAATGGTGAACCAACAAACGTGACCGCCACTTGATAAATGGATTGGGAGTAACACAACGTTACGAGCAAGTTGTAATACACTACGTTCCAACCACCTCGGGTGGCCTTCCTCAGAAGTGTTCATTTATTCATACCCCATCCATCATGAAGCACCTGTTGTCATCCATGGAATACTTCTGACCGTCCTTACGCTCTCGATAGCTTTCACGTTTTTCTTGAGATTTGCGTACATACTTCAGTTTCTGGCAGTTTTGGATACAGTAAACATTTAGCGGACTACCTGTTGTTTTTCTATTTCTAGGTTAATTTTTTTGAGGGTTATGGTTAGGTTTCTCCCATCCAACTGATGGGCCCATTTACTCACAGTATGATAAATGATGATGGAATAACCGCGTTTAATTCCTTTTGAAATTAAATTGTATTAGCCTACACAGTCTAAAAACTGTCTAAGGGCTGATTTGTACTTAGTCGTCTTAATCTTCTAGGGCAGTGGCGTTATTTTCTACAACAGAATAACACCGCTGACGTTCTTGTTAGCAGTGGCTTGGGTGCATGAATCGGATTTAACAAAACCTGCATCTACGACGCCCGTTCTAGCTGGGATTGACTGGCGAACAAAATGACGGCTGCAGACACAAGCACCTTGTCTAACCCTTCAAGCAGTCTCACCATCAAGTGCAAAAGTCCCAACACTAATCAAATTGAACCAAACGACATAAGTCCGAATTAGTGGTGTTTTGCCCCCATCTTGAAAATCGATTTCTTTCTGTCATTTGTTTTGATTGATAACCGCACGTGACCTGGTAACTAACTTTATCCGTTATAATCAGTTACTCCATCCACAATACTAAAATAAATGGATAACCTCTCGCCTCATCTAAACACCTAAAAACTACGCCGAACTGAAACTTTCCGTAAGTAGATTAACTATCGAGCAACTGATCATACAGGTTACTCGCCGATGTCCGGCAAACTAATTGGCTGAATAAAAATGGTGGATTACCGCTGAACCTATTAGTCAGTAGCTTATCATTTCGTGCTGGCTGAGGTTGAAAGACATCCTGACCTATCAACCAAGGTGCGGAGGAACTGCCAACAATGAGAGGTCCGCCGTTGTTTAGAGCTGTTCATCTTAAATCACAGTATTGTCTACAAGCCATCTTCAAGTTGTGCAGTTCAGACAACACAGGCCCATTTTCTACAACCCACCAGTCACGCTTCATCTAGCACCACCTTCGCCAAAGTCCACAACGGTGTGCACCCCTCAGAGAAGTTTCCTAGGTTGGTCTTGACCCATATCACTACAGAGACGTCCTCAAAATGTTATGGAGGGTTTTGGATGTCCTAGTTTTCAGATAGTTTCCGCCTGAATGCATTAAGTCTCAGAAATCTAATGGTGCAGATGGTCGTGTTCGAAACCTTAAGATATTAACGGTTGATTTCGTTTGAAAACTTACACTCAAAATTATGCCAACTTGAGCATGAAAGCTCAGTATCACGCAGCAGCTGTCTTAGTCACTAAATGACTGATTAATAATCGACTTTGAAGTCGGTTCAATTCTCCACATTCATCTGTGACTTCCTGTAAATAGAATAGTGATTTTGTTCATCTCATGTGAAACAGCGGAGTATTCTGTGACATGCATCCTCAGAATTAATGCTACTCTTTGATTTCACAATTGATCCAACACAGTGTTCTACTTGCAGTTCATTATTAAGCTCACAGGTTCTAGTAATTTTGTAACAAATCTAGTTTACAAACAAACGGTTCTAAAAATCCTCACCGAATTGATAACCCGTCAGCAGGTGAGGGAAAACGCCTAATACAGTAAGCGTGCGACATTAGATTAGTTCGAGTGCACATTACAACGGGTAGTAGATAACACAAGTGATCTTAACAAAGATACGGGGCAAGCATTGAGGCAAGATCAAAAAGTACGTGCTCCATATTCCAAAACGTTACATCAGTTTAGAAAATGTCTGATGGTGAGTGAATACTCGTCTGTAACAATCGAAATCGTGGCAGTAACAAATTCACTTAAAAAACGCTGTGCCATTGAAAAAGTGATCGTATCTTCGTTAAACACGCCATATCCTTTAGGGCGTTTCTGCGCTATGATATAAATTGGCGTCAGTGTTAGATATAAACAGAAGGTGAATAACGTCAGTATAAATGCATATATGATACATAAATAGCAGTGTGCCGAATACACGTGAACAACAAAAACTGTGTAACAGTGTTCAGACTTACCAAATCCGGATAACATAGCAGAAATGACTTTGACAGTTACGCATCACCCGTTTTGACAGTGGGAACTTAGGAGGCAAGAAGGCCTGATGGGTTGATGTGACAGTACTCCTTGACTTGTAAACCGTTTGCCAGATGAAGTTGTACACGTCTTGGAGTCGAAGATGTTTATCGTAGGACTGCGCATTGTTTGATCCGTTTGCCGGCGTCAAGACAGGATGTGTTGTCCAAAATGCATTGTAACAGTGAAAAGTCTTTCTTCCTGACACTTCGCGTAGAAGTGTGTATGACAAAACCTGAATAGTTGTGACAGTGTTCGTGGCCAAGATCTATGCCAAACAATGAACTATGTAATGGACAGTTTGCACCGGCACTGACAGCATTGAAACTGCTGAGCATGTTGGGCGTTGATTATCGGACGCTATGTCAAAGAGTTCCTCGCCAAGCCCAGTGTCAGGTCGTCCTTGTCTCGAGTGAATAAAGGTAGCTGTTGTTATAGTTTACATTAAATCTTGAAATATAGGTCAAAGGGGTATCAATATCGGGACACGTTAACTACTGGATATGATATGTTAGAGAGGTGGCTGACCTGATCACATACATGGCAGGTTTAACAAGATAATTAGGGAACGTGTACGGACGAGGTGTGTTGATGGGTTTGTCGTGATATTTCAGTAGACCGAACAGTTTACCTGTCATTTGAGCGAGTTCATTCGAACCCCTATACGTTACAGTTCTCTGTCCATTTGAGAAAAGGAATGCCATTCTGAAATCACGAAAAATTATAGAATATCACAAGAATTAATTTATTTGGTTGAACACTGTACAGATTGCAAAGCACTGAACAGGAACATGGTGAATAAGATGTGTAAGAAAATTGACCAGAATAGACTGCACATGGAATGTTTGATAACACTTCCGTGGTCTAGAAGACACCAAAACTCAACAGTCGCACTACCAGTTTGGCTACAAGGCCATGTAAAAAGCTTAGAAACTTCCTACTGGCAAAAAATGGAAAATACAAAACAGTCAGTATCAGTACAACTTTACTGCCTAACAATGAACTCCAGCTTAAACTGGTAAAGGAATCCTGTGGAGACGGTTAATCCCCCATCCGGAACAATTGACGGTGTCCACTTGATAAAGATGGATGGGTGTGTAACTAGGTGGAAATGTGAAAATTCACAGCTACCATTGTGATATCGTAGGTCAGCCAGTAGAGAGCTCGTTACATGTGCGCAAGCCGCTGGTGTCGATTATTAGAATCTCACTAAAGCCCAAGTTTATCATAAGTGTGCTTCTTTTGAAGTATTACGTCTGACAGTCCATGTACTAGCCGCGTAATTATTGTTTTAAACAGTGGGATGAATCGGCTGCGGATCACAAGTAACTAGGTGTCCGCACGGTCAGTTTCTGAACGTAGGGTTTTGGGTTGCGTAGTCGGTTGTTGATGGTCTCGGTAACAATGGACATTCAGAATCATACTCTTCTAATTTGACTTCCTGACAGTCAGAGTAGCACTTAATTTACTGATGAACTAAGTGGAGTCGATCGTCTGAACAATACTGGCATTTAGAACCGTTTTACTCAAGCCCCCGTTCGACCGCCCAGGATGACGTTCACGTAGTCCATTGAATAATTGTTTGTAGTACTATCGATATGTTGGGTCTAACCTGAACAAACAAGTGGGTGCACATAATCGTTGGTAGCGAACACGGGGCGTTTGTATTCGGGTTTCAACAAGACAGCAGAGGCATGAATGTTAATAAACAGCGTGGTTTGAAGGTACGTTACTTCGACTACCTTTAGTAGCGACAATCGTCGAATCTTCTACGAAAGCAAGACTAAGGAAAGCAAATTCATTATTCACAGAAGGTTATTTATTCTTCAGCTTGATGGTTTGCATCACAAGCAAATAACAGTAAAATGTATATTGTTTTATTCTTGCGTTCTGGTGAAGTTAATGTTTTGTAGAATCAGTACAACGAATGTATGGATGCCATCTGCATCAAGCACGGAACAGGTATCAGAAAACACACCTGTGGTAGCTAGTGCGACGAGTAGACACCGTTGTGATCACGCAAGAAAATGCAATCACACAAACAAGTGGTTCCCAATAACTCCAGCCTTTTAGTGAATTTGCTATATTAAATCATGATATAGACCCTAATTCTATATTAACTGAAACAAACTATGAAAACTGTGATGCCATAACCTGACCACTCATACAAACTCTTATATAATCATTGACGTTTCCGTATAACTAACAACTATAATGCATTCAAGATTTACAATGCATTAGCACTATACAGACGCAATGTGAAATCGCTCGTTCTCAACAGTGAGAGCAACTGGTCTCAACATCCAACGCGAAACCTTCACGACTGGACATAATTCAAAGAGTTCACAAAGATATATTAATGGCCGATTTATTGTATTGAATTTACAGTGAAGTTCAGATTTTCCTTAATTGGGTCTCCACCACATTATCAAATCTCCCAAACTACTTACCAGTACCACAGTGAAAAAGTGATCGAATTTTCCTATTTAAAAGATTCGTTCACACTAATATGAAGACTGTTTGCACAATTGTCCGACGTAATATCGGGCGGTATCTACACAGCAAACTAATGTTGAAAGTCAGTTGCAAACAATTGTTACGGCACTGGGTTAAAATGAAGTTAATAGTCTATCTAGTCAACATCAACCATAATCAAGTATAACAGGGTTTTATATGCCAGAAAGATGGGATTGGCACTAATTTGGATGTATGAACGTAATAATAGAGATAGAACACGATAGAAATTCACAGAGCATGCCAATGCAATGTTGCGGAAACAGAAGAAAGAACTTAGATGATTTATCACACTGGTGCATCATCTACATTACGCGACATCCAAGTGTTTTCGTTACAAATATCGATTTCAACCAAATTGCAGTCTAGTGTATTATGAATAATGTAAACTATCACATATACTTACCGTCAGTCACAATGGTTTTGCCTGCATTGGCTGTTTCCGTGTTCTGATGCGACCGCGAACACCATGTAATTACCGCACGATGTCACAGGTTTCAACTTCCTTGGAACGTTAATTTAATAGCGACTCTGTAAACCGCGTGCCCTATTAGCAATGCACCTGCAATTGAATCATTGAGATAAAGCTGGGGCTTTGAATGAAGAAAGTTTGTTTCCACTAGAAAATTCTATTGTTGTAGCTAGCTTTTGTAGGATACTATGCTAAAAAGCAAGAGAACAGTGGCCTTCATCTTTCACTCTTTGCAGAATACAAGCCGAGCATCCAAATATTACGTGACGTAGTTTATACAGAGTTTTTAAAGGAAGCTTGCCAATTTCAAACACACTGAGGGTTGTTCTTTCGTTTCACCTTTCAATGACACCCGTGGACCGCATCAAAGAATATAACTGAAAACCAGAGGGAGGTGTGGTAATGAACCATATGGTTGGCTGATGAACATACCTGCAGATGGAACTCTTTCTGCAGATATTCACCAGTGAAGAAGAGCACACGTACGCATGGATAGAAGTACACGCTTGTTCATACTCTATGAACCAAGTCACGTCATAAAACACAAAACTCTTATCATTATACGTGAATTTATCAGTGAGGCTTAGTTTGTAAACGCACGTCCATTATTTGACTAAGTGACTCTAACTTAGATATTAACTTAACTAGGACAACCTAACGGTTTCCTGGTAGTTACTAATAAGCATAAGTATGTGAAACTAACATGCCACGTAGACAAAGAAAACCAATGTACACAAACACAAACATGGTAAACAGACATTTGAACTAACAGCCAGATTTCAATCGAGAGTAGACCAGATATAATAGCATGTTGTTTCGTTTATCATACTTGCACGTTGTAAAGCAAACTACGATTCTGTGACAAGTACCCTGGAAGAAGGTAGCTGCGTTTGTGTATATTATTAAGAAATGGGGTTCAAATGAAGAAATGAAAACAGTTAGAGTTCACTAAAATGTGATCTTCGGTACACACTACAGCCATCCGACTACTTCAGCAACTGTATACCAGCGACCGATCAGGTGTGGAACCGTGCAGTCGGCCGACTTGCTTGAGTTGGTATGATGAGTAGCCCATGTTCGCTGGAACTCGGCCTTTTCTGGTATAACACCTGAATGGATGGCCGTCGTTTTTTCGCGAACCAACGGTGTCAAGATAACTGGACGGATTGGTGCCAGTAACCCGTAGTTTGTGGTTTGGAGTAACTCCATGAAAGACAAACAGCGCATGCTGGTTTGATAAATGACCTATTCAGTAAGATAGTAGTCAGATACCCGTCTGCTAGTAATGCTTTCTTTCCAATTTTTCCATATATTCAGTCATAAGCTTCCAGTCAAAATTGACCCGAGCACCGAAAAACGTTAGTTAAAGTTGTACTGCTTTTTCAGTCCCAGTATACAAGGCCAGCCTGAACAAAATCAAACCAGTTTCACAGCTAAGCTAAGCTGCTGATACATTATCAACCAATCTCATGTGTGCAACATCAGTTTACGACGACCACTTGGTTGCTTCTGTGTGGGCTAGTCGATCTTCAGTGACTAAATCTCTACGATAATCTACTAATTCACTGTGATTAACGCGGTTGTCTCTGTCCGATGAGCTAAATCGATAAGCAAGTTATTCCCCCTTTGTCGGTAAGATGAACGACAGAGACCTGTTCCACATAACAAGTAAAGCCGTTTTTTCTAGACACACTTCCAACTGTCTTAACAAAATGTAGTTCGCTTTTTATGTTGACTAACCAAAATGCTGTGTTAAACTGCTCACTTTAAAGTGGATGGATTCAGTCACCCTTCAAATTGTGTGCTCTAGAACTTTCATCGACCATAAGTAAGCATCAAACAGGCGGCACTGTAAAGAATGAAATGGATTTTTTATCAAGTACGCGGTAGTTAGTAAATACAACAAAGTTCATTTGAAGTTTGGGTTAGTGGGAAGTGGAAGAACTGGTGAAAAAACCCACAGGACAGACTCCAGAAAAGCAGTGTGTTTAGCCATCAGACGTTTTACAAATTTACATGAATATGTTTCTATATATACATATAAACTAGTGAATTCGTTGCTGAGTGAGCGCATAAACGTCTATTTGAGCACCCTGCTGATACAAACCTACACTAACTATATAGGAAACTAAGAGATGAGTCCGAAACCGTGTACTTCGGATTAACTTTACCGTAACCATAGACAAAGATAGAATGGTTTTAAATAATTGATCCTTGTGCAAAGATAGGGTTACTTTATTCGCACATACAGTTACGACTTCCGTTTCATGTTGTCTACATTTGTCCTTCCCACATAAATTTTTTATCTCCCAAATGGTATGGTTTATTGCTAATTATCGTGTATTGAGATTCGTTGATTTTTGATGGCGGGCTGATTCAGCAGGTCGCTTCAACTGTCGTACCTGTCTAATAGTTTTTTTATCATTCCAATTATTGTCTCTAAACATCTCAAGTTCGACCTAAGTGTCCTCTCATTCTGCTAGCTAATGACCGCTGTGCGCAGCTCTGGTACGACGCCTTGACGCTCCAAAACGTTGAGAGCTAATTTGTTGTTTTTGTAACTTCCCACTACGTGGCTAGCTTATCATCGACACGTGGCTCAATGTTGTAAGTTCTATTGTGCCACATTAAAGAAGAAATCCAGCACTTTTAAATCATTTGAAAAACGCAACTGCTTGAATGTTAGTTTCAATCCATCTGCCCAGGTTTCTTGACGCAGCTATTGGTCCAAGAAACACAAAAGCCATGCATTCAGGTGTTACACCAGGAGAAGCCATCCGCCACGAACGATGAGCCTAACAAACACATCAAACGAGACAGGCCGGTCGCTTGAATGGCAGTACGCATGATCAGGTGTTTGCATCTCGCTGACGATCTAAGTAGACAGTTGGTTTGTCGAGTGAATATGCGAGTCATTTGTGTGTACATGATCCAACAAGGCCGGCATTTGACTTCACCGGTGTCGTCAATACGTCCGTGGATCCATGTGGGCGGTACACACAGCCGTTCACAACACTGGTGAAATCGGAAGACCTAACAGTGCACCACAATTATCATAGATGAGACCTAGATATTAGCAGTAACGTATGCTACAACCCAAGTCGTCTGCTAGCAGATTTTCCCAACAAACAGAACTGAATGCACAAACGATCACAAGTAAAACGGGGCAATGGAATGTACAGGTCACTAAGCAAGCAGAAGTGCTTCACAGTTATAATCTGTTCACATTACAACATATTACTCAACTCTGAGTAAACGTAACTTCCTAATCTATCTGTGCTTACTTGGAAAACAACATACTCTATACTCATCCTAGCCAGCCCACTTCCACAGAAGGACAAACTGCTTAGTTGACGGATAACTGTTTCAGTGTCTGAAAATCCACTGCTGAAATGATTGCACTTCAGTGGTGTAATCAAACTCTCCATTTATGCATTTTCAGTCGTCCTTCGCTTCCATCCGTAAATAAAAAAACAGTTTATCTCCTTCAAAAGTAAAACCAAATAAGCATAACTAAGGCACCTTTTCCTCCTGTAACTATGAGGTCACTTCCTATAAAAGCAGTTCGAGCAAAATTCATTGCACGGCCTTCTGCTAACAGTTTCCATAACAGCACAAAATGATTTCTATTTACTTGTCAATTTGAAAGACGGTTCCAAGGATGGGGTAACTGTTTAACTTTATCGTGCGATATATTGAAGCCATCTTCCCTGGCTCTCAAAACAGTACTGGACACAACCTGACAACCCGTGGTGAAACTGGTCCACCCACACTAATGATGCGTGCACAGGCTTCAAACCGAATGGAATGGAATTTCTTAACAGTTCAGTGAAAGGAACATGGTGGCACAACGCATCTGATTGAATTTATAGTCTAGTGCTTACAGACTTAATCCAAAACTCTTGCACTGCTTGTGACCGTTTCACGCTGATTTACACTCTAATGTAAATAGTTGCGTAGATGATCAGTTTCTTGATAACCTGACAATTACTAACATACTTCTAATAATTCCATTACCTAGTTCTTAATAGAGCTTGAAATGTTTTCTTTCACGTTCCGTGCAGTTTCTGTAAGAACTTTTTGTGGCACTTGGATGTTTCAATACTTCTGTTATCTAGTGTTTTATTAACTGGCTTGATTCATAACAGTGTTTTAGTGATTCATCTAAAGACTGACAGAATCAAGTTTTGTTATACTCATGTATTATAAATAAATGTTGTTTTTAATGGTGAAATACTCAAACAGACTATGTAGTGGTTCATCATTTTTAAGTCGGTCTGTCGTCGAGCACACAATCGTTTTATAGCGGAAAAATAATCTTCATAAGTTCCGTTACCACGAGTTTCAGATTCAGAACACTAATTGACATTGACTGAAATTAAAGTTATCCCACTGTTTATGATAGACAAAGACGATCCCTTAGAAAATTTCCCAATCACCTAGCTTGAACCCCACTTGTGCGTGACTGATCTTGGACACTGAGTATGCTTAACGAGATGGAGCAAAATTCAAGCCCCAAACTACTTGTCATTTCGTAGCTCAGAATATTTGATGTAACTCCAGATGATGGACTTCACATAATGGTAAACCCAGATCTTCACATTCGCCTTTTAGGAATGAAGTGAGAAACTCCCGTACGGCTTGTCAGTCATGTTTCAAGATGTTGCACTTTGGTTAAAACATACCTGTCTACTAATTTTCGTTTCAAACGCCTCCCTACCTTGGTAAGTGAAGCATTTCTACTCATCATATATTGTATACATTCTGTACACTGCACTGTTGGGAGAGTTGTAAAACCATGTATTGAGGCAGCTTCATACAGTTACCACAGTATGTATGCTTTGCAGCAGTTATGTTTGTTGCAGTTTATGCGTGTTGGTTCTGTATACCAAGTTCTTATTAAGCAATAATGTATCTGCTGCTGAGTCGGCAAGTTGGGTACGTAAATGTTTTGTATTTCTTCTATGGATTGCTTTATCGTCCGTTGTGAAACTTTTGTTATGTGAACTAGTGTAGTGAGGATGAACATTCACACTATACTACTGGTCAGTAATCAGCTGGAGGCACGTAACTAGATATCGCAATAACCAGGGCAAAATTACCAGAAAGAACAATTGAGTGCGGTATGGCAAAAACTGAGGTTTTTCGTAAGTGAACTTGGTATTGCAACTATGTGTTACATGCAAATGACTGTTTGTGTTTTAGGTAGTGTAGTATACGTTGTGTGTGTTAATTTACTGAATAAACAATCATTGCCACATCCGCGTTCTTGATTCACAACACTCTCTTGTGTATCAGTTTGTTCATTGATACACTGTAATGGGAACAACTTGTGACCTGTCTCTTTTTAAAAGTGCCTGTTATTTACTTTCCATAATCTGCATATTATATCCTGAAATTTTGAACTAGTACGTGATAGTGTCCGTAGATCTTAAAAGTATTTCGACAATTACTGGTATTCCCGCTTGTTTTAGATATGGAATCGAAAAAACAGTAAGAGTAGAGACTGTCAAATACAATATTCCTCCTGAATATTTTCCAATTTGAGAGCAAGCGAAATTATTCTAATTAATAATGCAACCGGAAACCATGTGGAACGATATTTGGTAATAAGCTTTCTCAATTAGAAACTGGCTAATAATGAGACCATCTATCTACAAAGTTCCGTAGCAAACAATTGCCAGTCATGCATGTTTTTATCATTAAACGTAAATCTGAAATAACTGAAAAGTTGGCAGATGTGTATACTCAAAAATTCGATAAGTAGAATGTTTCAGAGAATCTATTTATTGACAACGGATTGGCTTTCATAAAATAATAATAACTTCATTTTACTAAGTATGGTTTTGTTATGAACTTCCTGAAAGCTGACAATTTGTCTCTTCAACGGGCACCACTATCAATTTATATGTTGCAGGTTAAAAGCATCGTTCACCTGTAAATCAGTTTTCCTTCATCAGCTAAGGTGTAGTAAGTAACAAATGGTACTCGCTTTTCTTGTCCGTGTGATGTGTGATTTAACCCTAGTTCCACGAAGCGCCCGTCTAGTAGAATACACGCGGACAACACGTTCACTACACCAATGGGTAATAACACATGGTCCTCTGTGTGACCGGATCGACTCTGACCAAAGCTGTCGCATACAAGCCGACGTACCAGTTCTCATGTGTCCAAAATGAATGCTTAGAAGAACAGTTGCGATTATAGGGTTCTATATAATCCGATTTTGAAATTTTCGCAAGCGCTGGAGGAAGTCATTCATCTAGATGATAAACTTGTCACCAGCGGAACAAGGAGGGTGGATACATCAAACATAATTGTGTCACTAAAATTGCAATGTAACAAAAATCATGAATCCTTGCTTATCTGAAGGTTTCACATATTTACACATGTTGCTTTTGGTCTGCAATCTTCATGGCAAACGGTCTTCATTATGAATATTTGTTCTGAGAAACAACTATCACTGACGTTGCTGTTGGCCTTTGAACCAGAAAACTGGACAGGGATCAACCCTGTCCAGAGGTGGAGGTAGTAATACAATTTTGATTGTTTTATAAGAAGACTGTCAGAATTTCACAAAACATTATCTTTACGCTCAAGCCCTCTGTTTGTAAAGATACATTTGACCAAGTACACAATGTTGACAGTATAAATCTGATTCATTGTTATGCTTCTAGGTTTACGAACACTCAAGAATCATAAGTGAAGTTGGTTGTAGAAGAAATAATTTCTTATTGTAATAATGGCATCAAATTAACAAGCTCATAAATAATTTAATAAGCTAATTTACGATTAACTTGATGTCTTCGTCGGACCCCAACCAAACAGTCAGGAGCGTGTGGTTGAACGATTCAGATCCACAACCCTAAATGATTGCGTAATTAGTAATGACAATCAAACTGAGTCCTGAATAAAGCACACTTGATGATAGATGTCTAGCAATGTCAACCAGGACAGTGTATACGTTACTGATAAGCAGACTACCAGTTCATATAGATAAGCAGGCACTTTTTTTCTTCTTCTATAAACCATATCGGGATTCCAACCTGGAACCTCTCGGTGTTGTGGAGCAACTGGTATAGAAAATACAATGTAAAACCACGTGGTTGTTGTCGCTGATCAGATACCAGCCACAGTCCGAATTTCTGAAAATGGATCACTTTATAACTAAAACATTTCCACACGAATCACTAGTAACATAAATTATAAACTACGCTGATGGACCCAGATAATACCATTCTAAACCAGTCTAAACCGTGAATGGTTTCAGAGACACCAGATACATAGTGGGCGGTTGAGTAATGAAGACCTGATGAGAAATTCCTAGGCTACTAACGTGGGCCATAATTTAGTCTCTGGATCACATGTCGCTTAGATACATGAGATCTCTCTAGCTGGTCCAAATCCAGCCGGAATCGGGATTCCCTTTGGATGCGTCGTCTCATAATTTAAAAAATTCGCTATACCACTCAACAGTAATCCACAATCGGGTAATGTAACGCTTTCAATTTACTCTCGTCTAACTCAAACAAACGACTTACACAAAACACTTGCCAACTCCATAAGGTACCCCAAGTCAATATTGTAACACCATAGGTATCTATAAGTTATACCCATAGAACGGGGTTTGATACAAAAATCAGCTGACTCTTAGACGAGCTCAACTTAAAACCGAATAGCAATGAACTTCGGCGTGGTCCATTCACTGACTTTGATTGTCCTCTAGCTTAGCAACCGTTTCGACGAACAGTAAGACATTAGTTGAACATCACTCACACTTGATAAGAGCTGCCACATTTAGAAAGACGGTCTATCCAGACTCTTTCGTGAAGATGCAGTAGACAAGTGTGACCAATTTTAAGTGATGTTCAACCTCATAACAATCAAACTTGCCCACACCTCCCAGTAAGCCATATGTCAAGGGTTTGCGCGCTGGAAAGAGATCAACCGGATTCACAGAGAGCACACGGGCTGGATTGTGAGGTGATTCTCACTGGTCGAATTCTACGATGAACTCCTCAAGCTCCTTTTAAGAACTGACAACTGAGATGTACACCACCGGTGCGCATGGTATACTTCTCCGGAAGCGAACAACTTTTTTGCCAGCAACGGTTAAACACATAGGAGATCTGACGGTGTATCTCTCGGTCATCAGTTTAAACGAAATGACCGCGTATGTTGAAAAAAACTGTGTACGGCACCTCGGGACGCGTTTTGTATCCACCTTCCACTTCTGATAATACTTCGTTCTGATATATCCCTCGAATCCGTTTCCGTTCAAACTTACGAAAATATCAATAGGTATGAGAGTTGAGGGAAGAAAACCCCGCGACTATCACAAAGTTCTCCAGAGAAACCGTTCACCCTGAGGTTTCTCCTGCAGAATGAACATACTGGAGAATTATTTTCGCTTTCCATCTCCATTACTGTTTTTGTCTTCTTTCTGTTGCAAAACTGATTATGGTCGACGAAAGGTTCCCGCCTTCTATCATTCAAACAACAGTGTTGATAGCAGGTGGAATAAAACAGTACACGTGCATTTATTATCGGAGACTATGTCCACCGCTATTAATGAACTTAACTTGAGCAAAAATAAATTTTAAAACAACCCGGCGCTACTAAACAATAATTGTGTAGGAAAGAAGATGCGTCACAACATGTGGTATTTAGGTGGTTTATCAAATCGCAGGTGCGATTATTCTAACACTCGGCAGAATACCTCAACCCGGGAGGAGCTACGTCCAAAATCCTATAGCGAGCGGATCGTGGAAAGCATGGACAACCGGATGAGTCATCGCTCAACAAAATAGGACCAACGGGCGAGACATGACAGGCAAAATAGGATGGACGACCAGATCGCGGGCGCGATTATTCCAACACTCGGGGGAATATCTCAACACGGTCGTAGAAAACGGTGAAAACCCACAGCGATCGGACCAAAGGACGAAGGATGGCGGCCGGAAAACCCCCGATAGAAGGCGTCGATCACACACAAACCGGGTAGAAGTGCACACGACGTGCGACTGCACGTGGACTAGAATTTTGACCCGTACACGCGAGCACGCCCGTACCGTGGCAACCAGTGAGTTGCACAAACATTGTGCTTCATTGGACGGTTTTTCGCTAGAATATGATCTAACTCGCATCTGATCGTAGCGCGCATACTCCCATATACTCTTCAACCAGCCGCTTTCAAAATGAAGCACTGAACTCGAGTTTCGTTCTTGTAACAGCTCGCTTATGACATATCAAACTCTGGTTACTCACTCATGCAACAACCGTATTCACCATCTGAAGTGCATTAAATCAGTGTTACATCACAATTCAACTGTATCACGTCAAAACGGCGGCTTTCATCAACGACTCAGTTTGTTCTTCCGCTGAAAGTTACAGTTTAGGGTTACTAAGTCACACTATGAGCACGCATGTACACACACCATTTTAATCACGCACAATTAGATTACCGTGAGTCTAGCCACACGTGAGGATGCCACATAGTCACCCCGGTACCAACTTTGGTCCATTCCATGTACATCTATCTAACTTAAAACGTTTGAAAACCTACTTGGTTGGACTCAATCTTCACCTCGTCGGCCAATGTCTCCATTTCCATTCGCCTTTTGTGTTTGGTAAACGTGGTTGCGTGTTACGCTTGCTCACATTAGACTGCATTCCGAGCCGCTGTTTTATAGACTGGGTGAACAAAACCGGCAGACGGATTCCAGATCCAAAATATCAGTCACTACTTGGTGGAAAACAATCATTACACGTCCCGAATAACGAGGACATTCCGCAAGATAATGCCGTATCTTTTACTTATTTCCATATGTACATTATACATATATATATATATATATATATATATATATATATATATATATATCGCGCAAAAACTCCCAGTGTAATCATGACCATGAATCAGTGAAAACGAGCAGTTTATCCGTTGCAATTCATTACCTTCATATCGCTTTTAGCCCTCAAGCACCTTGTTTAGCCGCGTTTAATCATTTTCAACCAATGAATATCCAACAAGTGAAAATTCCGCCCCAGACCATGAGCTTAGCGTGAATATCGAAACATACAACAAGGTCGTTCGGTTTACTCTAATATGCAGTCAACTGCTATCAGTGGTGTCGCGAGTCGGACGAGATTACCGAACTTAACACGTGTGTCATCGTCCCATACAAGTGTATCAAGGCAGTGTGTCCACTGTGGGCAATCCGCCTAATTCGCCCACAATTCAAGGTACCTATTGCAGTGTGCTATATTAAGCAGCAGTCTACAACGCTGTGTTACCAGAACTGATTCACCGACCCGGTAAGGTATTTCAAAAATTGGAAACACTTCACCAGAGCAGAAAGAAGACATATTGCAACACGCTAACATTTCATTTGCTCTCGTCAGTCGCAAACGTAACACATGACAGTTATATACACCATACAGATAAGAACAAACGGGGACTAAACACGCCAAGAATCACACCAAATATTATAATAATCACGACCATGGCAACCCGATAGGCTGCCTCAACCACTTTTGTGCACATAACGTTGGCTGGTAAGTTCGGATGAGCGCCGTTTCGCAGAAAGCCAATAACTTTGGGTTTCGACTGCGCAAAAGTGTCTTCAATGAGTCAACTTGGTGACCTGTTGTCATGAGGTGTTTAGTACTCAGATGTTCGATTTCGAGCCGTCAGTGCACCAAGTTGAGGCCAGTGCGTCATCAGTTGTTTCGAACACTTCCAGATGTGTTCGACGACTCGCTGTGACAGTTGCCAATCTGTTCTGCCTACGTAAATGTCACTGCAACTGCATGTGAACTGGTACACAACATGGGAGAAGGATGAATTTGGCAAACTACTTTTGCGATTGCGAAAAACTGGTCCTCCAGCGGTCTGAAATAAGCGCAACTGTGAAGCCGCATACGTTCGGCCGTGGCTGGAAAGTCTATAGGAATGCAACAACTGCGACCAATTGTGGGTGATGTTCAATCCATATGATTACATAACACTTGGTGTGCTTGTAGATGTGTCAAGTCCCTGTTTGTCTCTATCTATATGAGAAATATATAACTGGCATGCTTTGCATTCACGACTGATGACAGTAAATGAAATGTTAACATATCACAATAAACATTCTTTTTGCTCTGATGAAATTTCGAAAACCCTCGAAACTATGGATATACCTCACTGTTATTTTGCATATCATGGAACAGAGATTGGCAACTTACGATTTGCAGCAAGGCTTATCCACCTTACACTCTCCATATAAAATGACACTAAAGTTCTATATATATATATATATATATATATATATGCGAACAGCCCTTTTTGAACAAAATAGTAAATCACGCGCTCAGTTGACTGACTGCCAGTTAGCTGATGTTCTGCATCCAGCCTCGTCGACTGGGTTGCCCCCTGACACTGGGCAACGTTCGTTTGATAAGCATCATAAAACACCGTTTTAAGTAGTCAATGTTCATCTTGTAACCCTAACCAACTGATGACACTTAAAATGAAGGTATTTCGAGATAAAACTCAGTGGAAAGCAAAAGAACTGCCGACCCAAAACACTCAAGTATGAAAAGCAGCTAGAACAAGCGTTACATTGCTTTAGAGTCAGCAACCGGAAAATGTGCGACCTACAAATACGCATTGGTTTCTGAAAAGAATAAACTGCTGGTAAATACACTGACAGCTATAGCCAAAGCATACCCATTGCAAAAGAACGAACAGATCAAAGCTATCGGGAGTATACTCTTATCAGGATTAGACAG
The DNA here is from genome assembly GCA_013368495.1 of Paragonimus heterotremus. Taxonomy (NCBI): domain Eukaryota; kingdom Metazoa; phylum Platyhelminthes; class Trematoda; order Plagiorchiida; family Troglotrematidae; genus Paragonimus; species Paragonimus heterotremus. The sequence goes on from LUCH01000547.1 coordinate 176,662, forward strand.
GTCTCTGCCTAGTTTATTCTCCCAGCTCACGCTGAAGTTATACACCTTTTGTCCAGGCAACAGCAATGAAACAATGGAAGATGACCTCTTAATCCAAACTGTGCTGAAAGACTGCGTGCAATATTTTACTGAGAGAGCCATCACATGGCAACTCCTTCCGAACTCCAAAGTGTAATTCAACACGTAATTCCCACGTTGCAATAGAATTGGAAAACGCCTTGCACGAGAACAGCATGCATGTGACCAACGGTATGCCCGCAAAATGGCAAAACGCGTCTTCGTCCAGACCGATCATCAGCGATTCGTAGGTTAAGTGGATCGCCCGATGCCAGCTGGCTTCTGTCTGCAAATCAACCACAAATGAGGCAAATCCATAAAAGTCGTAAATGTTCTTTTTCGTTTTCAATCACGCATCGAGAACATTGAAGATTTTATTACAGCTGCCATAGAGTGGGATATGAGACTAGCTTCAGCTGGGAAAGCCTGGCTATAAAGCGCAGTCACAAAAATAATCATGAAAACGAACATTCATTTTCTAACAACTTAAAGTGACAATGCGGTACTGTTTGACAAAGAATGTGAAAATCAATACTTGCAGAAGAACCGTATTTCATCCAGAATAGAAGCCCAACATGGCTGAAATGAATGTCCCAGCATGTTCTTGAAATGTTCTATTTAATGGCAAAACGTGCGTACCTTAAAATAATTCTTCAAGAACGCATCTCCAACCAACACGTTTCCGACCGAAAACCCCTTACTCGGCAGCTCAACCTGTGGAAATACAAGCTAACGATGAACCTTACAAGACTCTCCTTTCCAACCCCAGCAACTGTCAGCACATTTCGGGTTGAATGAGCAACGATCTGAGACTGATAGTGAAAAAGAACTACGCACACATAGAACACTGTATGACAAAATTGGACTGCGAACAAGAAAAAGCTAAAAGAGATATGGTAAACTCGACAGAATGCTGGTTGAAAACGCCGACATTGTGGCCAGATTAAAGAAAAAATCCTTTGATAGACTTCTTAAAGAAACAGAGCAACGGTGAAGATGCCTAACCAACCGAGAACTCGAAATTAGTTCGATAAAACCACTCGGAAAGGGATCAACTCAACGGAACAGGAAAATTACAGAAGACCCCGCGGGCAGTGAGTAGTATAATACACTCATAAAGACAATACACTATCGAACAAATGAAAAATACACGACGCAAAGAATGCACAAAAGCCAGCTGAGGGATATACAGGAAAACAGCACAAGGGGAACGGTAAAACTATGGAAAGTTCATGCGATCATCAGAGAGTTCGAGTGGGGAATCACAGTCTAAAAAACCAGTTGAAACTGTGCGTAAAACAATCAAACTAAAGCCCGTGTAAGGCGATCAGCAACCAGAAACTGGAGGGCAAACAGACGTGACAGACTACTCGACTTTCGTGGTCTTGCTCTTTGAGCGCGTGTCTCTGGTCCGCCAAGCGCTTGGACGGACCCAGTTCCAAACACTGGCAACCGCGGACTCCCGTTTTCCGTTCTGAATAGATTCGGTTCTACAGCCGAGAATAACAAAAACTGATTAGACAACCAACAACGTTAGCTTCTCACGTTCCGTTTACAATCGACTTAAAAAAACATATAACGCAAACACTAAGAAATTGCAAAACACAGAACACGGAATGTCATGGTGATTAGACACATCACAAATAGATTGCGACTGTGGTTTTACACAGCTAGCAAAAAATTAAAGAACCGACGTTCGCTGATAGCAACATTACTAAACCTACGTTTGGTTACACTGAATGATCGTGTAAGTTTAAGAATCACGATAAAACTCAGCCAACATGAGACCCAATGGTTCAATTAACCGCAAGTAATGAAAATGTAGAAGACGTGAAGCACCTAATGGAACATCATAAAGGAAAATGAACTCTAGTAATCAAAAATCTCACAGCTAGCCATTAACAGCTGAACACAGTGACGACTAACATTCTATGGGTGGGATTACAATAAATACGAGCAGACACGAACAACACGTGACCAAAACACTTATCGATCAAATGATAACCTTAAATTTCATAAGCAGCGATAACAACAGAATACTGATTGGCCGTAATGGGGAACTACCACAAAAAGAACAAACTTCGGTTTGAAGGTAAGTGAAGTGGAGGTGATAGTACCCATTTTCAGAAGCAGTCAACACGTTGGTCCGTGAAGCCAGTAAGCGAGAAACCGAAGTACGTTTGAAAGTAAGAAAGAACCCGTCAGATATTTTCATCCAGTTTTCAATGTCCTAAATCACTATTTGTCACGGCATCCCAAACAACTGAGTCAGACAAAGGTAATATGCAAGTCAGCGAGCTTGATTAGCTGGCCTATCCTAAAGTCACCGGTTGCAGATTACATGGATTATAAGGACCCCAACTCGGAAGACAAACGTGACCCATCCTCCCAAACGTACTATTGGCTGTTTTCATTTCCCCGTACCAAGTAAGCGCTTGACCCGTCAGCACCTTAGGATAGCTGGCAAACGAGCCGGTAGAGTGCAAGACCTGGCACACGATGAGTTGGTGTTCTTAACTGTCTAAATTTATGTAGTTTAAAGGTCTGAGTATGTGAGCCTGATCGATCCTCATGGCTAAAAATTTGACTTTTGCCATCCAGTTACTTCCCCACAGACACCACTCCATGCCTGCCTAAAAGGTATGACGATCCAGCAGTACAAAAAAACATCCGGGTATCAGAAAACTACAAGGATTTTGACTATAATTACATTAGACGTCCACAACGCTTGCACGATAAGTATATCTTTAGTTTTCATCAGGGTAGATTTCGATTGGAGCTCAGTACAACTCCGATTACACATGGCCCGTATGGCTTACGTGCCAATAACGCTCAAAGCAGACGCTTTGCGAACCGTCTGGTTTAATACATACCTTATCTGTTAAGAATGGTATTAAATAATAACAACATATTTTCAACAACGAATCCTCTTTTGTAAATAAACGTAAGTTCCGAACAACAATTCAGTTTAACCGCAATGTTAACTGCCAGTTAGTGTCTTCCACACATACTCTTTCACGGCATCATCATATCATCAACATAACAGCCATCAGCTTGACCAAAAGGTACTGTGGCTCGGGCCGCCGCTCACCTCAACAGTGACGTGGAATGGCCTAGAAGAAAACGTTACTAAGAAGGTTGAACATTAATAAAAAGAAGACTAGGCGGAAGAACTAGAAATGGTATGAATACAGGTACGCCATTGACTGCGACACATCGCCATCTCGGATAGCGTCTCCAACCAGTGGTTTGAGTGATCACGCGGACCCCATCCAGGTAGGCGACACCTACCAACTTTGCTCAGTGGAGCTATCAAGGCCTTCATATTTCGTGACCATGTTGTTAGTTGAATACCACACGGTTTTACCCAATTGTTTCTGGTCTCGGTATATGATGCTCGGTACGGTAAACGATCAGATGACATACGGAGTACGTGACTCAACCATCGCAGGTGGTTGCTCCAAAAGGCATGGCAGTCCTATATACGTAGTCTATGGAATCTGAAAAGCACAGTCTGTCGTGAAAACCACCCTGCGGATCGCCGCAATGAAGGCCGACAAGAGGTTGTAGTTTCACTGTTTCCTCAGCAAAATCTGAGTAACTGTCAACATTTAAAATTCGACCTACCTTGTCAGGAGATGATCATGCTTATCCATTTTGACATCCTGTAATTTTGTTCACAGTAACGCTGACTCATTGTCAGTAGACTTAGCCGTCATACCAGACAGGTGCTTGGAGTAGCATTTGCCGAAACCATTTGTCAAGTAACCTATTCGGTATGTCACTTTGTTAACATTTTCGACACAGAGGTGAAGCTGATTAGTGGCACGAACAGATGCTACCGCAAATCGATCAGCAAAACCAGATATAAAACCCATTATACTCATGCGATATGACGATCAAGAGATGATGTGCGCCGATTCATGTGATCAAGCACTATGATCAACATCACGAAATCAACTAGAACGTGCGAAACGATCAACAAACCGACCAACATCATTGCAGGGGAAATTAACAATAAGGATGTAAATCATCAGTAATAAGGATATAAAACAAATGGCATGTCGTCGAGTGAGATCAAACAAGTCATCGACCAACAGAGATAGGCGGACAAATTTTTCAATAGATTCGAATGGTTTTATAAAGTATGGTAGTGTAACTAGTAATGTTTAGTGGTCAGAATTCGCCGGAAGTATACGACCGATTTCGTGGTTGTTGCTGCTCATCAAATATGCGCACCCGACTAACTTTGACCATACATTCCTTTAGCATCTGTCGTTACTATAGTACGATGTGGTCGAAGGTTGTCGGGTAAGCACATCCGATGACCGGCAACAATCACAAAGTCGGTCGTATGCTTTCGGCGAATTTTTGGTCGTTAAACACATACTACTTATGCCACTATAAAATTGAGAGCCTGGGGTAGACTGAGTTTCTGCACCGTTGTAATTAATGCTCTTAACATCAGTACTGATCTACGGACACTATTCAGTCTGAAACAAACGGTACAACTAACTCATAAATGAGCAAACATCTACAGGATTCGAATGTTGTACACAACAATAAACTTTGATCGGAGCCTAGTCTTGGTTTGATTTCGTGGAAGTGAAAGTAGAAAGTCTCCAAAGATTCCAGAACACTGCAAGAAACGACGCGAGTGTGTCAAGACTTCGCAACTGATGTGCAAGTACATGTGAAGAAATCTAATATCACAATCGCTCATTAATTCGACGAGGTTCAGAATATTAGCATACAACTGAATACAGATGACCTACAGCTATTCAACCCTTCCGGTACTCGGTTATGGCTAGTCCTTGATTTAACGATGAAACCAATAACTCGAATCCCATTTGTACTCGACGCTTTTGTAATTCCAGGAAGCGAAACACATTACGTTACAGTTGAAGGACTGTATGGCCGAAGTTAAAGATTGTTGGAAAAAGGGAATCTATATATTGCATAGGCAAAAAATTATCATTATTCTTGCAACCATTGCTTGTGATCCATTAGCGCGATCATTTGGTAAACAACAAAAATGTTATATATTCCGCAGATGATAGTCGCGTGAAAAACGGTTGCATAATTAGACACGGCTTGAGGTTTCCTGTGCTGATCTCCGTCATACACACAGACGACAGTTTCAGACGGCAAACTTATGCTGATCATCACATTCGTGACTCTCCATCTGGAGAATTGCTGATCAGTATGATTTGTAAGTTTCTTTATGCCTACAAGCACTTGGTTTGCTTGGGGTAAAATATGCTTGGATTTCTTCGATGCAATCGACGCAGCCACCTAACAAAACGGAACAGGTGCACTGTGAGCTATATTCACCATAAATTTAGAATGACCAAAAGGACCACAAGTATGAATTGAACATCGCTAACATATGATAGCAGGTTTCGCCTTCAAATAAATCGGCCAAACGAAATCTATGAGCTCAAATTGCCTGAGAAATTCTAGCCGCGGAGTTATTGATAAGAAACAGCAGTGCTGTTTTGGTATTGGTATGTTCGCCGAGCTTGGCATTTAGGTTGCAAACGTTTCATCACCAAGCGAGGTGACATCATCAGTGCGTAATCGTTTTAGGGTATCTCTACGCTCGAAAACTATACGCTAAAACGATTACGCACTGATGATGTCACCTCGCTTGGTGATGAAACGTTTGCAACCTAAATGCCAAGCTCGGCGAACATACCAATACCAAAAC